>JANCMC010007202.1:12342614-12408392 GCA_024363005.1 Charaxes varanes | reverse complement strand
ATTTTAATGGCTTCATTTTATTTATAGCTGAAAATGGGACGAGAATGCATTGCCCACTATTCTACCCTCCGACGGTACTGCGTGTTCTCACACGACGAGCTCGTCTGCAAAATGGCGCTCGAAGCTGATTCGTTGAGTTTAACAGTAGCCTTGGCGGCGTATAGAGACATGAGGACTATGCTTCACGATGAACGAAAGCTTAGAAAATCGCTACTCGATTGGGTAAGACAAGTTTTTTTGAAGCCATTACCTGTATCACCGCTGTTTTACAGTACCAAACTTTACTTTTACAAAATTGGGTGTCTTTAAAGTCGGTTTCTGGATCATAATTGTATGCGATAAGGCCAAACGCTTAGGCAGATCGTACCTCTCTATCGCATGTTTCGCGCTATTGCCTGTTCGCTCAGCTCAGACGGAACGTGACACTTTTTTGTGCGTTCATCGGTTTATAAGACGTTATCATGTTAAAATATCCATTGTACAGCTTTAAATTAACGTTTTTTATAAAGCGATGTATGATTTCTCTTCCTAACGGTATATTGATTTCTAGGGCGTTACGGAAGCGGAGAGGGAAGCGTTTGAACTTCTACCCGACGACGAGCGGCAGTGTCACGAGTGCAAGACGACGTGCTTCCTGTCGTGCGTCACGTGCACTTGCACCGCTCAGGTGGCGTGTCTCAGGCACTACGACCAGCTGTGTTCGTGTTTGCCGTCATCGCATAAGTTACGGTGAGTTATTGGTGCTCCCAGGTGCTGATCGAGGAGTCGAACCAAAGTTTCTTAGTAATGTGTTGAAAATTAATAAAACAGGGAACATATACGATATAAGTATTTTAAAATATTTTATTTTGCGCAGGTACCGTTACACGTTAGACGAGTTACCGGCCATGTTGGAAAAGTTAAAACGTAAATCAGAACAGTTCAGGGAATGGGCTGAAGCTGTACAGAACGCCCTGGATCCGGATACGCCGAAGACTTGCGATTTGGACGGCCTGAGGGCCCATCTTAAGAGGGCTCATGATCTCAAAGTAAGAAGATTATTTTGAAGAATAGAAAACCTATTAAATAAGTTTTACGAAATGTTATAAATGATTAATTGTGTGCGTTAAATGAATTTATTCTTTCACCTTTACCAACCAGATGCACAAAACCGAACTAGTCCGAGCCTTAGAGACCGCGATCGAAGACGCGGAGAAGTGCGCCAGCGTGATCCAGCAGCTGGACCTCAACAAGATGCGGACGCGCACGCGCCACCACGACCCCAAGTACCGCCTCAGCATCCACGAGCTCACGCTGTTCGCGGCCGAGATCGACGGCCTGGCCTGCGTGCTGCCGGAAGGTACCTGCCAGACGAATAATAATAGTCTTACACATAGAGATAACTCTCTTCCGAACCGCCTCAATGAATTTTATTATATTTTTAGGTTCAGCTGTAAAAGAAGTATTGCGGCAAACGGCGGAATTTGAAGACCGTGCGACTGATTTGCTTAGTAAAGAATTAGAAGATTGTGATGCCACCTCTGTCAGGGAATTGGAAGAAGTGAGCAAATTTTTTGTAATTATTAAACTTTGTTTGTCTCAATTGTATAAGTACGAAATTTAAAAAAAACTTATTAATTTTTTTATATCATATTGCTAACTTATGTTTTGAAGTGTATTTTGGAGCTATTTTGTTGATTTAATCTTGCATATTTTTCCTTTAGGTCGTGGATCTCGGCTCCCGACTCTGCATAGTCCTCCCGCAACTCCCAGCGCTTCAAGCACGTTTGCAACAAGAGAAATTTGTAATATCAGTGCACGCACACCGCGAAGACTGTTCTACATTGACCCCAGAAGTTATAGACAAGTTACTGTCTGAGGCCGAAAATGTTGTGCCGCACCGACGCGTTGAAGCTGAAAGGGCGGCTTTATACAAGTTAAAATGTTAGTGTGATAAAAGTCTACAATCGTAAGATTGACTAGAGTTCCTTGCCTAGCACAACATCTTTCTGGAAACAGATGCTAGCAGATGTTTCCGAAACGATAAGAGTTAGAACGAAGAGTGAGCGAAGTCGCAGACTAAAGTTTGTATGTATATCTTTATATTTATACATATACTGATGAATAAATGGGCTCAATATTATTTTTTAGTTGAAAAGGAAGACGATTTGGCTCAGGAAGATCTGGCGGCTTCTGAAGACATAAAGCCGAGCGCTACGGAGACGTGGTGGCTGCCGTACGTAGCCGAAGACGATGTTTTGGACGCGCTGAGCAGTTCCAATAAATTCCTTGTCGTGTTCCGTCTGTTGGAAGAGTGCATCGCTTTAGGGGACAAAGTGTAAGTGAACGATAATGCAACTGGACGCAGATGGGTATATTAACTATGTAAGAAATTATGTACGAGTAAGTTACAGTTATGTCCAAGACCGTGTGATTGCAAGGAATTTCCTGCATCCTGTGGATCCTCTGGGGCCTCAACTACTAGCCAACGAGTCCCACACACCCGATCAAATGATTGGAGTCCGTAAATGTCCTTCCAAAAAAGTCCATTCTTTGTACCGTTTTTCAGGTTCGAATTAATCTTAGTTTTATATCAACCGTTTACAGATTGATATTCTCGACATCGCTATACACTATGGACGCGCTGGAGTACTTTCTGAGACGCATCAACAAGTGGTCCCTGGGCAAGGAGTACTTCCGGCTGGACGGCTCCGTGCCGGCCGAGGTGCGGCAGAAGTGGTGTCGCGAGTTCAACGCCGAGACTAACACTGGGACCAAGTGAGTACACCATGCAGTTCATAGCTTCTTTCGAAGCCTAAATTATAAAAACGGCATTTAAACTCACTCATCCAGTTCCCGTCGCGACACCGCTTCGTAGCGAGCTCGTGAGGAAGGACCCCGGATGGACGGGTTCGAAACTAATCGGGAAATCCCGATATAACATACGCGTCAGTTTAAAAACCGTATTTAGAATTAGTATGAATTCCGCTCACTAAAGTCTAAGTTCTAAAAAAAAAATTACCTATTTGTCAAATGAGAATTAGTCTAGACTAGACTGTCATCAATACAATACAAGTTGCAAGACAGTGGATAGTTACTGATTGTTTAAATGAGATCAAAGATTCAGAACGTTGAATCCCATCGGGTATACATTGCACGACTTGATTATGTGCACAGTAAAAGAATACTTATAAAATAAAGACTTTTGTACTGGCAGTCTAAACTTCAAGCAAGAGGGCAAACGTAAAAGGTTTTGGTTCTAAAACTGTTAGTACAGTATGTCGTTTCAATACTGTGTACCTTTTAAACTTAAAGGACCTTCTTACTTGAAGGAGAGGTTTGAATTTTTCGTGACACGCAAAATGGGTATGAATGAGGTATGCTCTTTTTTCCTAGTTGTAGGGGATTCCCACTAAGGAACGTAATATTTGTAATTCGTTCATAAATATATTATGATTCATGCTGCAATGCGGCAAAACCCGTTATTTTTTTTATACATAATTCGACATAAGGTCACGTACCGCTGGTAAAGATCACATACAGGAAAAAGTTAAGAACCGTACCAGTACATTCAACCATAACTTTGTCTAGTTCATGGTTATTAACATATAAGGAAATAAAAAGTCTGTTATTATGCCGCAGCCAGATATGGCTTCATTTGAATGATCATGTAGTGTACCGGAGACGGGTCTCACTGTTTTACGTGCCTTCCGAAACACGGAGGAGGTCGGATATCAAATCGGCGGGTCACCCATCCATCACTCGATCGCAGCCAGAGCAACTTAACTTAGCGATCGACTCAAATGCCGACCACTGACTAGGCCACGACTTCCTCTTTATGCTTCATTGAAGGGGAAATACATCAGAATATTTCTAATATGCTTAAAATAAGAACTCACACAAAAACCCAGTAACACATAAATATAATCGATAACGGCAAGGTTAAAATGTGTGTTGATACAAATTCTAAGAAACGTGTCATGTTTGTTGTGTTCTTAGAATTTTGCTTTGTGCAAGTGAAACAATGTTAATAATATAATTATTTTAAACTAGCAGTTTCCGGCGATTTCATCCGCGAAAACTTGTGAGAGAGAAAATTTGATAATTAATATAACGTACGAATGTCACCATTACGCTTTGACATCGTCCAATACATGTGTGCGTAAATCGCTTGGCATTGGTGTGCGTGTGGTTTTATTTTAATAATTCAATAAACTAATATTGCATACTATAAAAAAATATTACCATTCGCACACCTTCCGCTACAGTTGTGCCAAATTTCATCCTCCTAGGTCCGCGCAATTTTCGATTTTTTTTTTTATTTTACAAGGGGCAAACGAGCAGACAGCTGGCACCTAAGTGCCAACCGACGCTCATGGAAATCTGCACGACCATAAGGCTAGCAAATGCCGGCCTTTAATGACGAGTTAAAGCTACCGGGAAGTCTCACATGAATCGAACGAAACGCGACAACAATACCATCACTTGACGTAACAGCATTGCCGCCACTTCACGCCGATCTCATGTGAGAAAGAGGTACTGGTACCCGGACGCATAAGGAAGTCAAAAGTCCACAATGTAATAAAAAGCTCTGAACGAAACGATATCTAATACCAGATTCTGTTTAAATTGAGCGAGTTAAGATGGCTGACTGCCGCCTGACATCATCCCCCGAATCGTTACAGATACGAGTATTGAAGTCAACCCCGTGCCGGTATGCCGGTTAGTGCCGCTACCGAAGAAAACGTCAAAATCGTTAACTAATTTGTTCTAGTAAATGAGTGGAAGTATCACCAAAGAGGATGAAAAAAAGAAAAAATAGACGTAGAAAATTGACCGTAGTTAGTTTTGCTTGTTCAGGATAATGCGGCTCCAAGGCTGCAGAGCGGGCTTGCGGATTTGAAGAAATCAACTATACATCCTACATCCCTAACCTAGATCCCAGTGATTATTTATTTTTCCCAACATAAAAAAATACATTTTTCGGACCAGAAAGAAAAATATTTTAAGACGGGATTGAAAAAAATATTTTTCCGGACAAATAAGTGTATTTTAATCAGAATTTCCTGCCAATTCGTTCATGACTATACCGAGAATTAATAACAAAAATAATGCCTAGAACGTCATTGAAGACTCCGAATTGGGAGTTTTGTAAATGAAATAAGCGAGAGTTGATTGGTTCCTTGGGCTATGAGTAGATGTCAAAAAAGTAAAGTTGGATGGAATCAGTATTCTGAATGGCCAACTTTACTTCCACTCAAAGAACAATCAATTCTCATTTTTTCTAGAAAACTACTAATTCATGGTTGGAACTAAGCCTCAACACAAATTCCTGTAGTTATTTTTTTTATTATCTTTATTGCACAACTAAAATAAAAATGTTGCACAAAAGGTGAGCTTAATGCTAAAAGCATTTTCTGCCATGCCTTCAAATAGTTGATCGTTGATTCCTCCTAAATGCTTTCAACTTGTTGATCGTTGACTTCTTATACATGCCTTTAAATAGTTGATCGTTGACTTCTTATAAATGCCTTCAAATTGTTGATCGTTGATTCCTCCTAAATGCTTTCAACTTGTTGATTGTTGACTCCATATACATGCCTTCAAATAGTTGATCGTTGACTCCTAATAAATGCCTTCAAATAGTTGATCTTTGACTCCTTATAAATTAAACCATGCCTGAAATTTAGGGACAGCTGTTTTTACTCTAGACCTCTTTGTGAATTTCTTGTGATATCGTGTTTTTTTTTTTTCAACATGTATTGAGCAAACCACAGATTTTTTAAAAGTCTGAAATAATCATCCTGCCTTTTGTTTCGTTACAATTGAAATCAATTTTGCACGTTGAAATGGATCGCCAGGAAATCTACAAATAAATATAAAATTTTAAGCTACACAAAAAAGTGTATGTGGACACTATCACACTATGAAATCTAGTCCCAAGACAACTGAAATATAAGTGCTTAATTACCCTTCCCCGGGAATCAAACCCGCCACACCCAGCTTTGCAGTCGGTTACACTAACTCCTAGACTACGGTGAGGTCAGGAAAAATCGTATTAATAAAAAATATACAAGGTTTTAAACTACTCCGCACAATCACTGTTCTAAAGTAAAGTTTGTTGGCCAAATATTGGAGACTATTGGCGAGTAGGTTGGCTAAAAACAAATAGATCCTCAATAGCTCAACGGTATAAGATATGAACTCAAATCTGCAAGGTACCCGGTTCAGACCCCACCGCCGTTGGGGTATTGTCGCACCCACTCCTAATACAAGCTTTTAATTTAAGCGCAATATCGGCGCGCCGTACCTGTTTTCCGAAACACAGAGGAGTTCGGATATCATATATAAATCAGTAAACGGTGCGGATGTCTGATGAGGTCACCCATCTATCACCCGGACGCAGCTAGAGCTGCATAACCTAACGATCGATTCAAATGTCGACCATTGATTAGACCACAACCTACTCTTTAAATACGACCATAAAATATATACATATTAATTCGTGCAGCAAAAACTTTCGGTACCCTTTTATGAAAATTGCGCGGACGAAGGGGTATGATATTTTTCACAATTACAGTTTATATAGAGGTGGGTGTGATAGTGCTAATATTTTTATGAAATTTGCATTATAAATATATTAAATTATTAAAATAAAAGCTCACGCACACGAATGTCAAAAATTTATAGACACATGTATACATTTTATTATTAGACGATGTCAAAGCGTAATCGTGAGAATTGTATGTTATATTATAATGTATGTCGATGTACTAATGCCGGAGCCAGACATAGCTTCATTTCAATTATCATGTAGTGCGGCCGGGGACTTTGTGTAGCTGCGGAAATTCTTGTAGAACTTTGTAGTCTTCAAGAACAAAAATGTAAAAATACTTAGAGCTATGTCTGTCTCCGGTATGAGCATGTGATACGCAAAAAGGTTTTTGGCCGCATTTCGACCAGCTGGAGATCTCTAATATTATAAAAAAAATCAAATTTGTTTCAGTCCACTTTTGTATAAGTACTACTGGAGCGTGCGACCGTGGGGTGTTTGCTCTTGTTTGGCTGGATTCCAGGAGTTGGGTGACGCAGAAAGTGACAGCGATCTGTGCGCCGGTGCTATGCACGCGAAGAAAAACATGGCACAGGTATTGTTCTCAAAAAAAACTTTATGAGAGCAAACTTAGCAAAGAGAAATATGTTTAGCGGAGTTTTAGATATAACACAGGCATTAAGTTGTCTACCTTAGGAACAGACGTCCGTGTGTCATACAGTCTGTATATATTTACGTATTTAATTATATGTTGTCTGAATTATTTTTTTTTTGTATGATAACAACATAAGATAACATCATATTTAAACTCTATAGCTCTCTCTTATATATGTAAGCGGGAGGTTACCTTACAAGAAATCTCGAAAACCGCGAGACCTACAATAAAGGCATTTGACAAGGAAGAAGATACAAGTTTATTAGTTTATTTGTACCGGGTAATCTCCGGATCCGATTTTGAAAATTCTTCTGTCGTTATAAAGATGTGTGTCTGTTTTGCACGCGTGCAAAGCAGGGGGTGATGACTAGTGTACCAATTAATTGGGTAATACTTGTAGAGCGTACTGTAATTTTTGAAGCAAACCTATTTATATACGATGCGATAATAAAACAAGGAATTCGACGTCACAAATGTGTCGACCAAGAATCCCTTTCGGAAACATGATTTTAGATGTCTAATTAATTATACTAAATTATGTGATGAGGATTATAAAAAAAATAATTGAACAACAAAACACGATATTAAGAGATAAGAGTCAAAGGTGGGCCAATGTCGCGACAGTATGGACTCCCACCAGTAGCCGCTGATGACCAGGTAAGCCGAGGAAAAGGTGGCGAGTAGGATGCCTTTGCGGGAAAGAAATGGATTCAAGTGGTTCAGGAAAGGAAGGTGTGGTTCCCACAGCTTTTTTAAAAGCTGCCGGAAAGATACCCGTCTGGAGACTGAGATTGCACAAGTAAGCAATCGGCGAAGCATTTTTGTTACAGAATTTATGTCAGCTTGTTGGATGACCATAATTTTACTGGCAATAACTTTCTTGGTGTTCTATGCTATAAGATAAGTTTTCATTTCAAATTTCTACGGTCATTAGGTTTACTTTAGTCTACCCCACTATATAATTATTTATAGTAGGCACACACACGTGTTGATAGATTTATTTGATTGGTATTTGGGAAGAATGTGCAATGCCCAGACGAGAGGATTGCGATAGGGGCGCGAATATTTATAATGGAAGCGGTTTGTCTTTATTATGAAACTAGATATACCCCGCGACTTTTGGTTTTGAAAATTGGTTTTGAATAAGGATCAATATCATGTTTATAAAGACACTTTCGCAAATAATGTATTATTTTAGAACAAATTTGGTTAGCATAAAAAGAAGTATAGGGAGCCAACCTTAAAAGATAAACATATTCTGTCCCGGACTTTTATTTAGTACCTTTAAAGGGTAACAATTCCGTCATACATGATTTCTGCGAAATTTTGACCGTTTACGTAGCGCACGCAGTGGAAGCTCTCAAAAGGGGAAAGAAACCGCCGATTTTGACACATTCTTCATTACTGCTCCGCTCCTATTAGTCATAGCGTGATGATATATAGCCTATAGCCTTCCTCCATAAATGGGCTATCTTACGTTGAAACATTTTTAAAAGCGCATTCAAACAAACAAACTCTACAGTAGTATATGTTATTATAGATTAAATAAATATCCATCAAAAAATATGACTCTCAGCCAGTAAATATGGGGATAATATTCATGATAATGTATAATATTTAATATTCATGATCTAACTATAAAATTTATATAATAATCCTTGCGGGCGAAGTCACGGATACTTGCTAATTTCAATCATTTTATCAGTTTGATAACGGCCCCGAGCAGCTTTAGCAAAGCTAACCATCAGCAACGCTATGTAGAGAGTATTGTATGTCTGTGGACTTTTGGAGATACTTCTCCTTCTTTTCTTTTATATTATAAACGAAAAATCTCGTCGGATCAAAAGAGGCACGTCTGATACTGTGCAGGTTCATAAACCTGTATAATCAGGCCATCCTGAACTCGCCCAAGAGCGACATTTTAGACGAGCGGCTGGAGGGACTCAACGCGTACTTCACGCGCAGCGTCTATGAAAACGTCTGCCGCAGCCTCTTCGAGAAGGACAAGCTCATCTTCTCGTTGGTGCTTACGCTCGGCATCCTCAGAGCTCAGGTACACGCACAACTAGAAGTTCATACATTGTTTTATTAAGACGCTAAGTTAAGTAGCTCTTGTTATGACCCATGGTCCACTGGTTTATATTTGATATCTGACCTCCTCCATGTTTCGGAAGGCACGTAAAACAATAGGACCCGATTAATGTCACTGAGTAATATTAGTCGTGAGGTTGTGAGGGTTCCGAGAATGACGTCAGATAGCAATCGGTTATCTTAACTCGCCCCACAGCCACATCCTCTGCAATCTAAGTGGACCCTGGTACTAGATTGGGATAACGTCTAGAAAAAGGTAGAAGAACATGGCATCATATTAACGGTTGTATTATATTATTATTTCATATTTTTTTGTACAATTTTAGGGACGCCTAGATGACGATCTAGTGGCATTCCTGCTAACCGGAGGCGTTGCCCTAGAGAATCCTTACGAGAATCCGGCGCCGTCCTGGCTCTCAGAGAAGTCTTGGTCCGAGATCGTACGCAGCAGCAATCTTAACGGGCGAGGTCCTCCTGGTAGACAGGGCGGGCGCCATGCGGCGCTACAGGGCGGAGTCCGGTGTTCGTTTTTAAAAATCCCGGGAAATGTATTTATATTGAAAGATCAACAAGTATAGCGCCCATAAACCTGCGGCATGGGAATCGCCAGAGCATGTCTGGCACTAGTGCATAACGCTATCAGTCACCCAGATCTTCCGGTACCTAGTATATACTAGGTACCCCTCGATCTGGATTGAGAGGCTAGACTTCTAGCTTCTTAAAAATAATATATCTCCATTTGATAATTAATAACAGTTAAGCCCGTATCTTCTTTCCTTGATATTTATGTAGTTTTAATAAATATTACATAAGACTATAGTTCCAAAAATCGCCCACAAACCTTTTTGATTAGTACAAAGACATATATATTATTCTATTCGCAAAAAAATAAGATTCGATGACTAATATAACATATGGTTGTCACGATTACGCTTTGACATCATTGTATACATGTGTGTGTAAATCGTTTAGCATTAGTGTGCGTGATATTTTATTTTAATAATTTAAAATGTTTATAATGCATATTTTATAGAGATATCAGCATTCGCACACCCTCCCAAAAGTCTTTTCTACTGAGAGAACTTCTTAGCGTTTCGTTAGCAAGCACTAAATTGTGTCGGCCCAGAACTTAGCCACATCAACTGCGTTGTCAGTGGCAGCCATCAAATCCTCTTGCGTGCAGGTATTAGGGCACGATATAAGATAGCACATTGTTTGAGTTGCACCGCACAAACAGCTCAGATTAATATCATTTTGAGGAGGTCGTGGCCTAATCAGTGGTTGGCATTTAAGTCGATCGCTAAGTTAAGTTGCTCTGGCTGCGACCGGGTGGGGGTGGATCTTCCTCTTTATTTGTCATATATTACTGGTCAGGCCCACCACGGATATGCGACCCCGGACCACCCTAGCTATTATTGTCACTCTCCCTATACCGTCCGTGACAGTAGTATCCGCATCCTTTTTCGTCTTTCCATCTACATTGGTACCCATTTCCATCATCCCTTATAATTATGGGCGCGGTGCGCCCGGCCCAATTCCATCCCAGTACTTCTTTCTATAATAAGATTGGCGTGAAGCTGCGGCAATGCTGTCACGTCAAGTGATGGTATTGTTGTCACGTTTCGATTGGTTTGTGAGAGTTCCCGCAAGCTTAACTTAAGTGAATCACCTGTCCCTGTTGCCGATACATACGAAAAAATGTTACACCGTAATATTCTTTGAGTCAACAAATATTGTATACCCAGCCGCTTATTCAATACTTTTTATTCCGATTTTTTATTAAGATTGTAATTAATTATCGTGCTCATTTTATTTATAATTTCTTGAGTTGTAGTTTTTCTTAACACTTCTATTATAGTTAATTAATACCATTTAGTGGTCAATTGTGAACAGTTGCGGTCTTGCTTCGTAGGGCGACCTCTGGACCCTTCTGTTGCTGCTTGCAGACAGCAAAGTTGCTGACTGACGCCCACCGAAAGCATCTGATCGTCTATCGGCGATATCTTGTATCACGTGACACGTGCCGATCATGATACGATAAACATTTTAGTGATATGACCCAGAGGCAAACGGTCTGTCTGATCGTAAGCAACCATCGTAACCTGCAGAGTCCTCCATGGTCGCATGCCGACCCTGCCCTTCTCGCCCAAACACTGAGGCTCCTTTCGACCAGCTTGTATACACTACACGAATAGTTCTGACATGTTTCAGCTGTTATATTTAATTGAAAAAAAAACGCATATACATCATTGTTGTTAAATACTGAAAGAGGCGAAATACGAAACGGAAGGAGAAGTTGGAAATATGCGAGTTCTGAGATTTACATACAAGTAGCAAATGGTATAAACTACATATGTGTATTTAGTTCTATCTCATGTTTAACTTAACTAGAGATCGCCGGCTGGTCCAAGTTCGCCCACAAACTTCTATGCGTACAACAACATATATTGTAGGTAGTTTATCGGCTAAGAACAGATTTTTCGATAGGGTCAGATTAAGGAGTTCTAAAGGCTCTCACGAGTTTAATTTTACGGATGAAGTCGCGGGAAACAGTTAGTTCATTATATGATGAATGAAGGAGCAAATTAAGGAAGAAAACTAATCTGTCTAGGAAGGAAATCTGACTAGACGCTCTGAAACCAAGATAGTTGGATAGGTAGGTGCATAAAGGGCTACGAACCGTGCGACACCCATGGATTTGCCATTTTTGGCGTCGTCCGGCGCGTAACTTCGAACTTACTAAATATACTTTGGAATCAATTTACTTCAGTTTTTTTTTCAAGATAAGTTTTATAACATGATAACAACTTTCGACATTGTATTCCAAGGCATTTCATATCTTGGAATAAATCGAAATTAACTTATCAAGCCCATGGTTGAGAGGTTGCAATGTCTACAAGAACCAAATATGAATATGTACCAATTGCATGGTTCGCGTTACTTGCGACTCGTCTTGGCCACTAAGAGTAAAAAGTGTATGTCGGCTGACGCACGACTGGAGTTCACTCTTTAGATAACTTGTAACGTTTCATTTTACTTCCCATAAATTTTCCCCGGTTTAAATACAGAATCGATTCTTAAACATTATATATGTATACGCTATAAAATTAAAATGATGGATGTAGCCTTGTGGAACGCCCACAATAGTAGCTGAATTTCAAAACTTTATTCTAGTTATAGGTCTTAGTTCTTTAATTCACATGTTCATACTTGGAAATATTTATCAATTCAGCTTTCCACAATGATTAGATCTCAGATTACAGATAGTTGATTTTTATACAGTATTTTATTTAAGTGATAATAGACTTTTATACATACTTAAATTCCATAGAATTTTATCAATACACGTGGCAGAGTTTGCAGTAATCGAAAATAAATAAAAAATGAGCGTGTCAACTGCGACGCACGTATAAATCTATATACTAACATAACGCATTACATAATGAGATTTTTTTATTTACTCCCCGTAAATTTTTAAATTCGGGTTTAAATATGAACATCAATTCTTGACGAAAACACCAATTAAGCATCCCGCTGAAAATTGAGTACAGTATATCAACATTAAAATCTCCAAAAGTTTCTACACAGGCCACATCAACACTCTGTTCTACAGAGAGACTGAGTTATCAATGCATAAAAATAAAATAGAAGTGTCAGTTTGTAACGCCAAAATAAAATTATTTCACTAATTGCACATTTGTGTGGTGTAATGGTCTAATGGTCAGACAACTTTTTGTACTTAAAGCCTCATTACTAAAACAAAAAAGCATTCTAAAATCTTCGAATAAAGAATTATTTTTTCAAATAAGGCTACTGCATACACCTTTAACAGCAGTAAGAACTACTTTTGCAAAACGTTTGGTACCGCTGATGTAACAAGAGTTAATAAAAGATTAAAATCATGCAAAGGAAGTCGCGGGATGCAGCTAAACATACTAAAATTAAACAGCCTCTATGAGCGGCTGTCTTTGTCATGGAGGCCCTTGGTACAGGGTAATTATTAGTATTTTATGACGCAAATACGATTTTTTTCAGGATCTACTGATTGTTTAATTACGGAAAACTTTTGTTGTAACTTAACTACAGTTGTTTGATAATTAACTTGGTTTACCGTTAAATGTGTTTACAGAAAAAGCCAAATAACGACCTTCATGTGCAAAAGTGTGATATCTAAAGGTCGTGTTCGTGTGTTAGTCGCTAATGTCGTACCACTATATAGGACAAACGTACAAAAATATCATTTTCTTTATAATAATAGTTTTGATTAGGTGCGATACGCGAGTAAGTCGGCAAAGTTATGTCTTATCAAGTAATCATTCATACAATATCCACCGATAATGTTATAATTTGTGATCAGCCCAGTCTTTTTTATTGGGTTTTTACTAGAAAGTATCGCGTAGAAAAGTTCACAACGAAGCATCGTTACCTTACCTATATCACGATCTTATCTCATGTATGATTTTCATTTCGTTATCTTCCGTATTAAATTGATTACATTGGGCCAAGTCATTTCGCTATATCGCATAAGCATTTTATCGCAAATTGTCGAGAAGAAATATACAGGCGGTACGGGGACTTTTTTATGTAAACCACTTGTATGTTAACGCGTTCCATTACAGGACACAGTAATTTAATCGCGACAATGATAAAACCACAAGTGCTGGAGATATTTTTGATATATGCAGCAGTATGTTTAAAGTTTTATTCTTCAATAGGTTTTGCAAATGATACCTTGAAGGTGCTACCACTCTGCGAAATAAATTGACGGAGTCCAAAGCTGAAGCTTTGCTAAACCTCCACTGACATTTCCGGATCGATATTAACGAAATAATCACGATTGTTGTTTTTCAGCTCATCCAAGATTTTTAGACTATCGGTATACAACAAAATGTTGAGATATTCCCATGAGAAAAAAAACTCACAGCTAAATGCGGCGGGTGCGCTAACACTCTAAAAACAAAATCTTTTGTTAAAGTAACAGAGGTTCGGGAAAGTTTTTTCGCATAAAGATATGGAAATCAATGTCATGAGAGTCTGCCGTAATATATATGCTATAATAGTAAAATAACATTAGTTTCAATAACACGATATTCTTTTAGTGACTGTTCAACGACAAAAATTATTACCGAAGTTTCATATTTTGAGATACCACCAGATACTATTTATTACTCCTATATATTGCTTTTAGATTATGGCACAAATTGTTAATTGTCACGTGGATTGAAATATGTATGTATTTTACATCATCCAATTGTAAAGTGACAGAGTTAAGGAAAAGAAATTCACAGTTTCAATTATTTTTTATTTTTTGTTTTGGTATGTCGTCGCAATTTTTAAACTCAGCATGTGTCCTTAGGTGCATATTAATTTTATAATCTTACATAAAGCATTCGACCGCTATACTGTGCTATAATAATTTAAAACAATGATTTGGTTAATATGAGCAAGGAAAGGATGAATAAACATTAATTGTTTGAAATATCAGATGATGCCAATCGAATCTACACAGCGATATAAAGCGAGGAACATATATTAACATATAGCCTAATATGATAGGATATTTATATAGTATATTTATTTATGATAAAATATTTTTTTCACTTCAGCAGCTCAAACATGTATGTTTTGCTGCGTATAAACAATGGACAAAATGCGATTTTGCCCACTGCGTGTTTGTAAGTAACTTTTAAATTTTTTCAATATACAGCCATGCATTGCATGATGTCAAAGCATGCAAGCATGCAAGCATGTATATGTGACAGCCGTGTGATATATTAACTGACAAATTTATTTTTCTGCAAATAGAACTATACATGTCGATGTACACAATAAGGTTTATGTTATGGATAAATAAATAAATCTGAAGTCAAAATTTCTTTAATTAATTTGGGCCTTTGTCATCAAAATTAAGGCATTGAATAAAAAGCGGACAAATTTACGGGTCAATAAAATCATCGTATCCAAAGCGGACGAAGTCGCTGGTTACAGCTAGCGCACTAATATATTTACCAACGCATCTGTGAGCCTTCTGTTGGTGCAGATGTCATTGTGTGATCATATATTGTTTACATTTTTATATAAGAGGCTTCGGAATACTTCCAATAGATGGCGTTCGTACTAGACCTTTCGTCTAACCAAAAATTGGGCAAGACAACGTCTGCCGGGTCCGCTAGTATAATTATAAACTTATATTAAATCCAATTATTTTTTGTGTCAATCACTTGTACTATTTATTTTTCTGAATATTTATTATTGTCGCTACATACGTTTCGATAAATCGTTGCGAAGAAACTTAGAAATTAAATCGTTTGGAAAAAACTGTGCTATTTGATCGACAACGATCTTTCATACACACGTATCGATAAGACTGCGCAGTTTAAACTGTAAAGTTTTTCCCAACAATTTATCGAAAAGTGTAAAGCAGCTATTAATGTTCTTTTACTTCATTCTTTTTTTAAGGTTTTCTGATTTTAATTCATCACATTTCATTCATAATAACATATCATCATAATATTTTTCATAATTTATTGATTGCAACCCTTAATATAGAGAAATAAGTTTACATACATGAATTAGAAGCTATTATTAATTACTTTAGCTATAATTAAAATTCCAAATTGGCAAGTATTTTTAATATTGGGTTTGATGATTGATATTGTGTATGAATCTTTATTATTTAGATGAATGTTCAGTTACTTTTTTATTGTCACCGTTACGGTTATCCCCCCTATAACACGGTGCTCTTATAACGTTTTAATATTCTATAATATATTTTGCGCATTGTGGTCTAGTGCTAGCATTGACATGTCAGTCGTGACAGAGTTATTTGTAAATGACGTCACAAAAATATTACGATTTTGAAACACCCCCCCCCCCTACGTAAAGGAAATGGTTAACTGGCTAATAACGGACAATACAACGTCTGTCGGGTCAAATTCCTCGGTCATTTAGGACGTGCCCCGCCCTAGGAAAATGTACGCGCATCAAACGAAAAGGCTGCGTGGCAAACGACAGAGGTTGCCTCACGAGGCTGCTTGTTCGGTCAGGACACAGCATTAGATTTTTGTGGAGTACAATTAAACAATTTTTCATTTTACTTCAAATGGTATACACAAAAAGTTTTTTTTTTTGGATAAACTTTAACAGCACCCAACTGAACTGAATAAAGACAATAAAAGACCTTTACCACTTCTCCAGCTGTCAGTACTTAGATACCTTGTTAGTTTTTAATATTATTTTGTCTCACGTCTGCCTTAGCATTAAGAAGGTGGTCATACACTGCTTTTGCAAAAAACCTTGGACATCCTCCGTGTTTCGTAAGGCAAGTAAGAAGTTTCCATTAGTGTAGCTGCGTGATATAAGTCGTGAGATCATGAGTATTCCGGGAATGACGTCAGACGGCAGTCGCCCCACAGCCACAACACACTCTGTAATTTAAGTGGATCCTGATACAAGACCAGTATAACACTAGAAAGAAGAACAGGTCTGCCCTGGTATTAGGATTCGTGTACGAATTACTGAGGGCTATCATTTCTTTCCTGGGAGAAGCTGAGCCTGTAAAAGGAATCCCTCAGGATAAGGAGTGTAGTAAAGAGTGTAAGGAGCTTGTAGCCGAATTGGGCCGGCGCGTCCGGGTACCAGTACCTCTTTCTCACATGAGATCGGCGTGGCAATGCTGTCACGTCTAGTGATGGTGTTGTTGTCGCGTTTCGTTCGGTTTGTGAGATTTCCCGGTGGCCTAAACTCCTCTCTTTGTGACCCGCGACTATTTTGTAAATGGCAATCTAATTCTTATATATATATATATATATATATATATATATATATATGTGTAATATTTACACTGCACGACCGCAAAAGTTTGTTGCTATGTACTAAAATTTAGCATTTATAATATTTCTTATAATGTCTACTATATAAATAGATAACCAGGCACCTATTTCCAAATAACTGTTTTAAATGTATGGCCCGCCGGCATCTCATTTTTTAATGATGAGGCACTTGTTTTGCCAAAAGGTTGCCAACGTCTGCGAGGAAGTAGAATAAGTTTGAAAATATAGTTACCTCGCTTAGAAATGTATCCAAATCTCGAATATCATATCCAAATTTGCTATTCTTTTTTCTTTTCTTATGCCTGTGCCTGTGTTTTCTTCGTGCAATCTCTTCAGTGCTAACACTTGAGTCTGAATACGAGTCACGACCATTGGCGAACTCATCGCACGCACTTTTAAATCTTAAATTGTGGTAGTACTCATTACGACCTGCAATTCTTTCCTTTATCTTACACTGTTTAGTATCAACACATTTGGGTTTCTCCACATAACTGAACGCTTTTATTCTTTCTTCCTTGTTCTTCTCCGTTTTATCCAAATTTTCTTTTAGAACCCACGTGAGGGATATTTTGGATTTGTGTCGGTGGGCCAAAGGCGTGGAATGCCACGCGCCCATGTCTTCGATTTCTGCGTATTCTACTTCGGAA
This sequence comes from Charaxes varanes, assembly GCA_024363005.1. NCBI lineage: Eukaryota > Metazoa > Arthropoda > Insecta > Lepidoptera > Nymphalidae > Charaxes > Charaxes varanes. The sequence goes on along the minus strand of JANCMC010007202.1, from coordinate 12,390,635 downwards.
TGGTTGTCGTCCGCTTCGGTACTTATTCTGCAGTTTGCTAACAAATCCAACGCTTCGCATGGTGGAGGTTCCTGAAGCAAGTTGAATTTATAAAAATGTATTGTGTCTCTATTTTTACAACATGGATATATATAAAGGTATGGACTGAAATCTGCAAGGTACCCGGTTCAAACCCCACCGCCGTTGGGGTATTGTCGCACCCACTCCTAATGCAAGCTTTTAATTTGAGCTTAGTAGGAGGGGAAAAGGGAATATTGGACATACCTAAAAAGTATTCCCAATATTCTTTTTAAAAAAGTGTATTAAATAACGTAACACTTTATTGATACTAACTTCTATTTTCTACAATTTTGTCTACACGATACACCTCTGTCTGGCGTATGATACCAAATGATTCAATGACTAATCATATGGCATACATTACACACAAAATAAAAAATTGTAATCTTCATACAAAATTATTAACTTATAGCCGCTACTACACGCGTATCGATAAAACCTCGCGAAAACACTGCAGCTTTATCGCGACGTTTTATCGATGCGTGTGTATGAAAAGTCGTTGTCGATTAGCCAGCACAGTTTTGAAGTTGCGTTTGGACGGCGATTGCTCATTTCGTCAGTTCTTCACGGAGCTTTAGGAACATTCGAATTAATTGCACAGTTTTTTCGCAACGATTTATCGATACGTGTGTAGCGGCTATTAGACGTTCCATTTGTGATGCAAATAAAGAAAACATTCTCCTATTATTTTAAGATAAGATGGCATCGGAATCTCTGATTGTTAAGTACCGGATTATATGCAACGCAAATAACTTGTAATATGCAGAAAAAGTGTTGAAATGTAGTAGTACACTATAAACATTTTTGGATATAAAACCAAATAAAACAATTTTCCAGGAGATATCGAATACAACCACTCGTATATCTGTGCGGGACAACGAAAACATAGTTTAATTAATCTTAAGTTCAGATAATATTTTATAGGATAGGATTAAAATAGGCTGTAATAGATCATCCAATAGCTATTCTAATATCTTAAGTCCAGTAAGTATCCAGTAAGTTTTCACGTTACATACATAGCCTTATAAATATACAAGTTGCACTAGGATTTCCACGGTGGTTTGCTCGAGTTGAAGTTTTTCTTGAGTTTATCCCGTCGGTCCAGTTTGTCGGGACGGTCGCTGGTGGGTTCCTCGCTGAGGTCTCGCCCGCGGGACTCGCGCGGGTCCGGCGGGGAGTCCACGTCGAAATTAGGCGGTTTTGTTAAAAGCTGCAAACCATTTGAAGTGTATGAAATGCATGATCAAAATAAAATTAAAAATTGCTTACCTTTAAAGTCGGATTACGGACCAAATTATTTAGTTGAAAGCAAAGCAGCCTCTACTATTGTAAAATCAGCTATCTACAAGTGAAAGTCCTGACTAAATCGGGTAAGCCGTTTCGGAAGAAACAGGCGGACAAATAAATATGTCTTAACTTGAGTTTCCGTTATAGATTACGTATACACGATGTAAAAAACATTGTACCGGAAACTTTGTGGTGAGGCTACGTTTAATGTCCTAAATAAAATCACAAAAATCATGCCACTGCCATCCTCATCCCATTTTTGAGCGCGCAAAGTATCTTGAACATTGGGAACCAATCGTCAACAAAATGTTGACGCGCAAAACGAGTCAACGACCCGCGCCGCGCTACCCATGTTACGTACTTTTAAGTTTTATTTACATTGCGGTTAGATGAAAAAATATTAAAGAAATTTATTTCCGATTTAAAATCGCATTGGGACAGATAGTGATAATGACATTATACAGTATTCAGTTAAGAATATGGTAAAAAAAATTATACATTTCATGAAAAAGCCGACGAAAAAATCCAAAACCTATAGGGTACTTTCCGTTCACCTAGAATCATGAAACTTCGCAGGAAGCTAGATCTTGTAGCAAAAATGAAGGAAAAAATCCTAAAAGTGTAAATTTGTTGTTGCATGGTCTCTGTTCGTCTACCTGTATGTCCGTCCGTCAAGGACGGTTTTCTCAGGAACATATTCAGGTTTAAAGTTGAAATGAATACCAAATGCTGTGTCTGTACTCCTTTAGGGCTGCGTAGATATAAACTAACTATACGCAATCAAAAGATGTGGCCATTTTGTCGCATTTCCTATTGTAGTACATTCGAAAAGGGAATCAATACCTATAAGGTACTTCTCGTCGACCTTGAAACATGCAATTTGGTAAGAAATATATCTGTAGTATATTTCTTCTTCTTTCTTTCTAGTTTTGTAGTTTCCGAGATATAGAGGTCGAGATACATTTGCGAGTCTCCTAGTAGTGTTAATGAGCATCGATTGCCATTTAGGTAAACCGCCCGCCCGAGCTTAACATTTTTTAAGGTTCCGTAGTTAAACAAGGAACCCTTATATAGGGCCGGCCCTACCAACCGGCGAACGGAGCGGCCGCTCCAGGCACCGAGTTCCAGGGGCCGCCTCAGACAGACAGACAAGCCTACAAGAAAAAGTACTGTGAGTTAAAAAGGACAGCTTACACGGTCCAATTTTTATATATTATCCCTAAAGGTTAAGGTATTCTAAATTAGAGATCCTAGCACGAACATTTCGAACTGTTCAAAGTCGATGAGTCGACTTTATTTTGGATGAAAATATTAGTGCTAGGCCCACAGTTGACCCTCTTTAGTGTCAACGCGGATTGCATTAGCATTTATTAAAAGTTAAGTCAACTTTGTGCCGTGTGTGCGCATACCGCGCCCGCGCGACGCTGCCCGCTGTGCCCCGCGCTCTTCCACCTGCGCTCCATGGTCAACACGCACATCAAGAAAGTAACCCTCTTTATGCAAACTGTCATCCACCCCAACCTTTCCAACACATACCATTTGACCCAGCTGCCAGATCCAGTGTTTGAAATAAAAGGGAGCATTTTATTTCTCAACAATGATCAACTCATAAGCTTGCCTGGTTCAGATGTGGTGAAATGAACTGGCTGCTCTATTGCTCCTTAGTTTATATAGGGATAAACAACAGTCACTTTATAAATTTTATAAAATTCGTTTTGGTGGACTATATAGTTATAATAGGTATTTTAACATTTCACTTAGGTTCATCTTAAAGCAAACAAGCGGAGGAATCGGACAAGCAAACACCAGAATGTGTTCTGGAAAACTGAACCGGTGCCCATCCAAGAACTCAGCGTCTCCATCCAGAACGAAATATTGGAGCTCCAAGCTGCTCAAGGGGGGGAGTCCTTTCATAAACAAAAATAGGTAATATTGAAACCTTTGGTCTCCAACTGCATATTATTATGGTAAATGTGTATGAATTTAACATTTGTATGTCTGGGAAAGAAAGAAGAGAATTCTGTCCTAATACACTAACTATCACCTAAATACATTTAGCTATTCTAAATCATGTCGATAAGTATATTGAACACCAAACCATTTGGTACAAAGAGTAATAATAATAGAACTATGATTTCAACCTCAACTGGGTAACACTAGTTTTTTGCAGTTATATATCTTCTTCTTCTTTTCCGCGGGCTGATTTCCGCACTTAGTCAAGGAGTGATGACCATTGTGCGTGAGGGGTTTGTGGCTGGCGTCGATCGCGAAGTTAAGTTGCTCTGGCTGCGACCGGGTGATAGATGGGTGACCCATTCTAGCACTGGTTTATATTTTATATTCGACCTCCTCCGTGTTTCGGAAGGCACATAAAACAGTGGGACCAGATTAATGTCATTTTGTGATATTAGTCGTAAAGTTGTCGAAATCGTGGGGGCTCCCAGGATGACGTCAGATGGCAATCGGTTATCTTATTCGCCCTACGATTTCTACAAGCTTATATAAAATATCTTTATACAAATACCTTTTTAGGGTTCCGTAGACCTAAAAGGCAGCGTGATAACTTTGCCTTGTTCGTCCGTCAATTCGTCCGTTCGTATGTCCATCCACAAAAACTTATTAGGTAAATTTTTTTTGCGAAAACGAACAACAATCATTGAAGGAACAAATACATTTATGGCGTTTCATATAGGGGACTCTTATAAGCGTATCTTGACGCGATCTTGGCCACTTTTTATTTAATATATAGATGTGGATACATATATGAAAAAGGGAAGAATAATTTCTTACTATTCGGTTGATCACCGTGCAGATGCCGGATGTTTTAAAGGATGCGTTCACTACGCTCATTAACAAACAAGCCAAATTTGGTATGAATATATTAGTGCAACTTTACATGGAGCCTCAATAGCCCAACGGTATACTGAAGTCCGCAAGGTACCCGGTTCAAACCCCACCGCCGATGGGGTATTGTCGTACCCACTCCTAATACAAGCTTTAATTTAAGCTTAGTAGGAGGGGAAAAAGGGAATATTAGACATATTGTGGGAAAGGCACACCAAAGTGAAAGGCGGGAGCGAAGGTTGATATGCTCAACCACCGCAAAGGAGGATCTTCGAGTCCAGGCTCCAATCCAATCCAATCCAATCCAATCCAATCCAATCCAATCCAATCCAATCCAATCCAATCCAATCCAATCCAATCAAATCCAATCCAATCCAATCCAATCCAATCCTATCCAATCCTATCCAATCAAATCCAATCCAATCCAATCCAATCCAAACCAATTCAATCCGATACGATCCGATCCGATCCAATCCAACTTCATTTCATTTCTTTTGGGTAACAAACAATAACAAAGAGCATATATCAAGTTACATAAGTTATTTTACTCTGGAGTACTATCAGTGTCATCCACAGCGTTAACCACAGATTATTATTTATTAGACGTGTTATTTTGTATTTCGAAATACAAAAATACCTGCTTATTGATAAATGTGTGCGTTTTAATGTATATGCGTAAATGAGTGTGTGTGTAAGCATGTGTGTGATCTTTAGATAATTAGAGGTAGCGCCGTGTTTATTCGTTTCGCGCGTCCGGGTACAAGTTCCTTTTTTCTCGTTTTCGCTTTCACGCGTCTGCAAGCCTTCTGGTGGCGCAGATGTCCATGGGTTAAGCTGGCTAAGCTGATGATCCGCCTGCTCGTTTGTAATATAAAAAAATGTCTCAGACGCTTACCACTGCCCAGAACTTTTGTCAGACGCTTTAAAGTTCTCCAAATAATAAATAAAATATTTAAAAATGGTACGTACAAATTTACGTCCGATTTAAAATATTTTATTAAGACAGCTATTAAGTTTCATTTTAATCAGCAAGATAAATTGTAATGACCAAACATTCCCTTATGCCGGAGCCAAACATAGCTTCATTTGAATGATCATTTCAATGATCATGTAGTGTGGCCGGGGACTTTGTGTCGCTGCGCAAAGTTTTGTTCCATCAAATCTCGTCACTATAAAGTCTGTAATCTATACGGCATTTTCATTTAACTACAGAGATTCTGTTTCGTTCTATTTGTGAGAGTTCCCGTTGGAACAAACCACTAAAGGCATGCAACACATCTGCAGACCTCCTGTTGTAGCACGTGTCCATGGGCGTCCTTAGACACTTAGGCGAACCGCCAATCCCTTGACCGTTTGTAATGTTAAAATAAATTCATATTCGAGACATGCTTTTTTCAAAGAGACGCTTATAAGCTCTTTCGAATCGTAAAATATTTTTAATTCCCCCATAAATTCGGAGAAATTAGTGTACCAGAGTACTTGCAATAAACTCCTTGAGAACATTCTCCTTTCTTCAAAGTCGGCTAAAACTATTAAATTAAAACTATAAGTGCAAAAATACCACAATAAAAATATAACGACCTCTGATAACCCATTTTTTATCTTCCAAAGCTCAAGCAACCGTGGCAAGGGGAAATTCTAGTTTGCAGTTATCAATAAAAGGTATTATTTATCTATGCGAGAATCTCTGTAACATATCATTGTAGTGTTTAAGCAATTATCGTATTTATTACAAGAGTGGTAAGATTAAATTACTCTACATAAACCCCTGATCTAAATAGCGAAATTGTGCAATATTTTAGTTCAAAAACTTTTCTGTTGCACATTCGATTTACGTCTTGAAATTGGTAATTTTTATGACAACAGATAAGAGACAAAGAAACTGTACTCTCTAATGGTAAGCAACCATCGTAGGCTATAGAGAGACGAATTTCTAAGCCTTCCATGGATTCACCGTGCGGGTGCCGGGCCCATCACGTTGCAGAGCAAGGAACCATAGCAGTGCCCGGGACTTGTGACAATTGTTCATCCACCAAGCTCTATCCCGGTCTAGTACCAGGGTTCGCTTAAATTGCAGAGGATGTGGCTGTGGGGCGCATTAAAATGACCGACTGCCGTCTTGAAGTATTACCCGGAACCCCCTCAAACACTACAATATCACATCTAATATTACTTAATCGGAACCCACTGTTGACGTGCCTTCCGAAACACGGAGGAGGTGGTATATTTGGCAACCAGTGTTAGAATGGATCATCTATTAAGCGGCCGCGGTACGAACTGCTTAACCTAGCGATCGACTCAATTGCCGGCCAATGTTTAAACTACTTAAGACTTCTTCAGTACTACTATAAAACTAGTATCCAGCAATACTAGAAATATTTAACATATGACTGATATATCCGATTTCGCTTCAATTAAGCTCAAAGCTTGTGTCGAGAGTGAGTGCTTGTGTCTTGAGATTTAAACCGGACATTTTAAAGACGCGAACCAGGACTTTCCCTAAAAATCTCTATTTATTAATATTCATGGATACCTTATATATTTTATGAAACGAATTTATTATTAAGGCTGTACATTTTTTAACATATAAATTACCGATTATTGATAGTCATCTATAAGTAAACTTTCCTTGAGCCAATTTCCCATACGTACGTACAAATTTAATGGTTATAAAATGAGCCCGGCACGCGAGTACTGAATGACGCAAATAACTCGAACCAGAAGGTTCTTGTATAAGGAAACTTGTATTAAGGCTCAACAGGCCTTTCCGGCCGTTAACGATTTCTCCAACTTAAATTGTGAAGCGTGAAAGAAAATTAATTAGTTACAGGTGACGCACGACAAGGCAACGAAAACGCCCCCCTTACGTACGTATCGACCGAACTTTCTCCCCCACTTTGCTTTAATAGACACCTGAGCTACGAAAGATTGTAGGTAATCAAAACAACAATGTTGTATGTATTGGAGAATTCCATACTCAACATTATTTTCCTCTCTTACCAAGTACTTCTCTTAGTTTTTTCAATCCCCTAGCGTTAACCCGGTCTAGTACCAGAGTCCCCTTAGATTGCAGAAGATGTGGCTGTGGAGCGAGTTGAGATGACCGACTGCCGTCTCACATGAACCCCATAATCTCACTACTAAGATCAAGAGTCCAGTGATTTCAATCGGGACCCGAGAAATAATCGGGAATACTTTACGTGCGTTCCAAAATACGGAAGAACTCGGAAATGTGAAAACCAGTGACAGAGTACTTAATCTAGCGATCGAATCTCTTCTCTTTGTTTTTTCTTTGTAAAGTTAATAGAAAGCGTCCAGTAATTTAATATTCGTTGGAAATATAAAATTAACTGGACTTACATACGTACAAAGCTTTATTAATAACGAAATTAGTTCCATGAACATAAATTTCGCCCAAGTTAATTTCAGTTACTGCATTAAGTCTTCCCGAGCGAATGTTAGAATCCAGTTGAGACAAGTAATGCATTCGAAACTCGGCACCTATCATGCTTTCGACTCCATTATTAACGTCAGTGCGACACGACTCGCTACAGACGCTTCCTATTTCCTTCGATTCTATTAACATTTCACAACTCTTCATTTCGGGCGTGTAGCACTTGGAAATGACCCCGTTTGTAAAAGTTGTGAAAAATGTGTTTGGAAAAAAGGTCACAACGAATCTCTTTTAATATATTTCCAATAGACATTTTCAATTATATTTTTTTCTGTCTTTTTAGCCTCTCTACATATTATCTATTGCAAGGGTCCAAAATCTTAACAGATCACGGAAAACCAACCTTCCTTCTGTTTAATGTATCAAATGATTATAAATCACTTTTTTAAGAAATTTGAAATATAATTTAATATATTATTCTTAACTTAAAGTGTATTTGGGGTAGCATCCAATCTATATCAATATTCTGCACTATTTCAATATAATATTTGTAACTAAATAGTAAATAAATAGTTTTGGCGAAACCCAGACTATACTAAGAAACCCTTAGATTCCGCGGAACCCAGTTTAGGAATCCCTGATCTATTGTATAAATGAGAGACAGAAAAATAGTTCAGCTATAGACCCATTAAAGATTGATGATCAATATTATCAAGACTCGTTAAAGACACTTCCTATTTCCTTCAATTGAATTAACTTTTTACAACTCTTAATTTTAGTCATGTAACACTTGAAGTTGACTGCGTTCGTAAAAGTATATTACGAACTTTTCTATATAAAGTTGTGAAAAATTTCGTCGGAGAAAAGGTCGCAACGAATCTCCGAATTTCTTCCAATAAGTTGCCAATAGAAAATTTAAATGAAAGTAGGAAAAATATTTAAGTGTATATTTTTTTATAGGTCTCAGTAACAGCTGTGGCATACTAATAAGGAACCATCAACAGAAGAATGTATACATTTCAAAGACTGGCATCGCATTTGTGAGATTTGTGTGTGCAGTAGCCTATAACGTCGCCAGTCACTCAGATAAACTGTCTGCCAGTTTGCCCCTTCTTACATAAAAAATCAAGCTGAGCTGAGCTACCAACCACTCTCTAGACAATCACTCAAGCCTTCGTCTGCACGAGTCATTATCATAAATTCCTCTTTTTAGCACCTACCAGATCTTTTCTCCAGTGTATCGATTTGTTTTGTTATTAATTATCATATTTGTCTGGCAATTGGTTAAAACTAGCGCTTATATACTATATAGCATACTTAAAAGAAATCAACATTAATTTATTTACCTAGGTTTTTTTACAAATTCTTGTGAAAGCCATTTTTAACATACATATTTTCTAATAGTATGTAATCTTTTTCTACCTAGCGTCTAGTACCGGGGTCCGCTTAAATTGCAGAGGATGTGGCTGTGGGCCGAGTGAAGAGGATTGATTGCCGTCTGACGTCAAATCCAAAAACCCCACAATCTCTACAATCTCACGACTAATATCACTCAGTGACGTTAATCGGGGCCTACTGTTTTATGTACTTTCCGAAACACGAAAGAGCTCGGATATTTGAAGACCTATGTTAGAATGGGGCACCCATCTACAACCCGGCCTCAGTAAGAAGTGTTTAACCGAGTGATCGACTCAAAGATCGACCATTGATTAAGCTACGACCTCTTCAATAGTGTATAATATTTTGTTGATAGTATATTCCGCTTAGAGCTATATGTGGGTTCCTCGCGCCCCGAGAAGAGCCCTCAAAAGAGTAAAGTATTCCTCACTATTAAGATTCCGATCTGGATGGAAAATCTTTGACAATGGAAATATATCTTGGTGGGAAATAAAAAGGCTTACCGCTAATTTCCGGCCCGACTATGTCCGTCGGCCTCGTTATCTCTTTTCTTATCAGAGCGGATACGACGCTTATGGGTGAGCGGACCATCTTTAATGGCAGTAACGACAAGGGTGTGCAATACGTTCCCAGTTAAGACGCTAAGAGAAATGGCGATAGAGGATCTGAAGATTTAAGTGGCGTTCCCGAATGTGCCTATTTTTAGTGTTATTTCCTAAGCGGATGCCATTTGTTTGGCTCGCGCACGATCGGGGAAGAAAAATGTGCTATACCCAAAACGGTTTCGCCAAAGTGTTTATGTTATCACTTGAAGACGTTGCACTCTTATCGTCATTCACTTTTACACTTTCTGAAAAATGCTGTTGGTGATAAGGGCGATGTTATGATAATTTTCATACATACAGGTAGGTAGGTTATAAAATATATTATCTTTTTATTCTGAGCATTAACCCGGTCTAGTACCAGGGTTCGCTTAAATTGTAGAGGATGTGGCTGTGGGGCGAGTTAAGAAGACCGACTGCTGTCTGAAGTTATCCTTGGAACCCCCAAAATCTCTGCAACCTGACGACTAACAGCACTCAATGACATTAACCGGGTCCCACTGTTTTACGTGCCTTCCGAAACACGGAATGGTTGGATATTAAATATAAACCAGTGTTAGAATAAATCACCCATCTATCAGTCGACCGCGGTAAGAACTGCTTCACCTATCGATCGATTCATATGTCGGCTACTAATTACGACCTCTTCAGGTTTTAAAAATATATCTATCTAGTTATATTTAGACTTTCAATAAGTCAATAGTAGAAAGGCTGGATTAAAATCTTTCTTATTTGTAGAGGTTAATGGAAATACTGAACTACTAATGAAGTATAAGATCCTCCTTATATGCTTTTTACTTATAAAAAGTACCAATATTAATGAAAACTTAGCTTAGTGAAAATTTACTTAAATTACAACTTTTTATAAAAGTTTTCTTTGGTATAGCTTGATTAATTAATAAAAATTGATTAATTTATATATCTTACAATTTCTATTCTTGATATCAGCAATACTTGATCCTAGAATTTAATAATACCTTTTTTATAAAGCTGAAAATATGTCAAATATATATTCACTAATATATTCACTCGCCCGAAAATACTATTTATCTCACCAATATACTATAAACCAAGGCAACAATCAAATTATCCTTCCACAAGAAAATATTATTTTCGAAGAATTTTCCAAGACACTACAATGTTTACAGAAAATTTGCAAGACACAAGCATGAAATACGTTAAATGTAAGCACTATACAACACTTTCTCGTGGAAATCTGGTTAAGTTATTTAGATTACAAAACGCAAGTTGTAATAGAATTTTTAAAATAAATTTTAAGTAAAAAGATTCTTGTAAAAAAGCTTAGATGGGTGACCCATTCTAGCACTGGTTTATATTTGATATCCGACCTCCTCCGTGTTTCGGAAGGCACATAAAACACTGGGACTCGATTTATGCGACTTTGTCATATTAGTCGTGAGGTTGTAGAGTTCGTGGGGGTACCGAGGATGACGTCAGATGGCAATCGGTCACCTTAACTCGCCCCACAGCCAAACCCTGTGCAATCTAAGCGGACCCTGGTACTTAACCGGGATAACGCTACTAAATAGACAGACAGATGCTTTTTATAAAATACTTCTATTATTGAGTATATCCTTTTGCCTAAAGAGAGATAGCTCCACGTTTGCAGTCCCTTTTAGCCTGCAGCCGAAGTGGTTCTCACATTAGATCGGCGTGAAGTGGCGGCAATGCTGTCACGTCAATTGATGGCATTATTGGAGCGTTTCGTTCGGTTTGTGAAAGTTCCCGATGGCCTAAACCTCTCTTTAAATGTCGGCACCGCATCTGAGAACCATCTGGGGGTGCAGATAACCATGGGCGACGGTAGTTTCATACCAACTGCTCGTTTGCCTCTTTTAATACAAAAAAAATCAAGTTTAAATGCATATAAGTCAACATTCATTAATGAGCATGGCGTCTCTGTTACGTGAACAGTAAACTGATGGCCTAGGAGGAACCTTTGGAACCGAAGTAAGTCGACGAGTCGATTTTACTTAGGATGAAATTAAATATTCGTGTTAGGCCTATTGTGTATTGAAAGATTTGACATCTGTTGACAACTGCTTTATTTTTAATAATTCTATATTACACAATATCTTCCCCTAAAAACAATACAAACAGTAAAAGACATAACACATTTTTTATATATAAAATTAAATAATATACCACATAGAAATATATAAATACATACATATGGATAATACACCCAGACTCGAGGTGGGAATTGAACCCACGACCCCCGGAGCAGTAGGCAGGGTCACTGCCTACTGCGCCAACGGGCCAGTCAAAGTTAATAATAACAAAGAACTTTATTCATCAAACACATATTATCTATGTATTATTAAGTGAAGCACAAATTTTCGATACCATATTAAAAACGAAAAAGGACCGTTAAAGACACAATTATTGTTTATACGGAGGAGGGTTTGCAAATGCTAATATTTTTATAAAATATCCATTGTAAATATATTAAATTATTAAAGTATACCCACACGCACACTAATGCCAAACGATTTACACACACATGTATACATTTTACTATAAGATTGTGTCAAAGAGTATTCACAATAAGCGTAGGCATATATTTCAATGCCGTTGTAAAAAGAATTGAAATGTTGTATACAGCATTAACCTGATACCACAATGGCCGTAACAGTATACAGAAGTGCAGCTTTCGTACCAGCCAAAAATTTGGAAACATAATCCTTAAAAACCCATGGAATTGTACTAATTAGTCTCATAGCGTCATAAAGCTCTATTAGAAGTAGTTGATATTCGATTTTTAGATCTACATTAAACAAAAACTTTCGATACTATTACAAAAAAATGCGCGTACTGAGGAGTATGAAATTTGGCAAAGTTATAGTTTATGTAGAGGATGGTGAGCGAATATTGATATTTTTATAAAGTATGCATTATAAATTAACTAAATTGTTAAAGAAAAGCCTCGCACACACCAATGCCAAAGGTTTTTCACACACATATGTACATTCTATACCATAGGATGATGTCAAAGTTTAGTCATGACAGCAACCATGACGCGGGTAGAATTGTTAATTTCACGAAACTGAGCATTTTTGATTAAGCTTAGTGTTTTAAAGTTGTGGGCACACCTCACTAACAAGTAAATTTTTTTCCCAGTTTCCTTGAGAGTCTAAACCAACTGTTTCTGATTGGTCAAAACTCATTTTGGGTGCTGTGATACATCAGTAAGTTACTAAGTAAGCCAACTGTAAAAATTTGAGGTGGTTTTAACTGAATGGAATAACCTATATCTGTAAAATATTTGATATAATTTTTCCTATAATATACTTATTCTTGATTTTTTAAAAGTCCTAAATTCACATGTTTTATCTGTATACAAAATACTGTTTAACTGCAATATCTGGGTGGTTTTTCTTTTGTAATTTTTTATACAAGTACCGTACATGAGTAAATCAAAGATAGTATGCTTAAGAAGTAAGAAGTTTTAACTTAAAAAAAAACCAAGTCAAGAAGTTTTTAAATCGTCTTCTATCCCGGTCTGGTACCTAGGTTCACTTATATTGTGTTTTTTATTCTTTTTAATTTTTGTTATTTTAAATTGACGTTTTATTAATATATAAATAATATGATTGCATTGTGACCCTAAACTATTGACATGTTATGCCATTAACTATTTTTATTAGATTTATTTCGTTATAATTTGACATTTTAATAACATAAAATTAGCATCGTTATAATTGCAAGAATATTATCGTAATTTGGAGTATTATTAATTCTGGTACTTTGTATGCCGTTAAAATGGCAGATTGTAGATAAGTGCTTACAACAATGTACCTAACACCCTAATATTTTTTTTTATGTTACAAGGGGGCAGACGAGCAGGCAGTAGGCACCGAAGTGCCTACCGGCGCCCATGGACATCCGTGACCGATTTCGACAGGACTTTCACTGATTGATAGCTGATTTTACATGGAATAGGTTACCTGAGTTTTAAAAAAAAAATTAGGGGTCTGCACAGAAAATAAAAACCCTCGTAATTTAACAAAATTGCTGCATTCACACGGATGAAATCGCGAAATAGAGTCAGTGTTAGATATAAGGATATTTGACCTCCATATAGATTTTCAAATGTCTCAATAGAGAGCTTTGGCCATAATCTGTAAATTAGGCAGACTCCTTAATAACTCGTTCTCTAAAACACTTGAAAGATGCACCCGACCATCTGTTTAACGCCGGAGCCAGACATAGCTCAAAGTGTTTGTACATATTTGTCCTTCAAGAATACAAAGTCCTACAAAACTTTGCGCAGCAACACAAAGTCCCCGGCCACAGTACATGATCATTAAAATGAAGCGGTATCTAGTTCCGGCATAAGTCTCCTCCAGATATTCAAAAAAACGCAATCTGAACACAACACATAGTTTTTATATAATATAGCAAAGATTAATAATTTGGTAATGTTACAAATCAGTATGTTTATTTTATACCATATTTTTTTACATTTTTTGCATATTTTCAGGAGTTTTGGTGCCCTAACACACTTGCTTAAAGCATCCCTTGGATCTGGAGTGCTGGCAATGCCCCTTGCTTTCAAAAATGCTGGTCTTGTCGTTGGAACCCTCGGAACCATGGCTATAGGATTCATCTGTGCACACGTCATTCACATTTTGGTAAGTTTTGAAAGCTGAAGAAAAATGTTAAAATATAATAAATACTGTACTAAACTCTTTAAATACTACTATAAGTGCTATAATTATAAGATGTCCAATTTAAATTCTAAAGTGTTTTAACCATCATCAATCATGTTTTGTTTGTACATTCCGTAGCTGAGAGTAACATTGTATTAATTTTAGAAATTCACTCGCCAGACAAAAGACTGTATTCCAATACATCAGCACTTTGCTTGTCCGTTATACAGTGCGTACCTAAATGCTTTCAAAAACCAAGCCCAAGAGTTTATAAAGCTTGTATAATATTTAAAAAAGGCAAAACACAATACCAAAAGTTTTAATAAATGAATCCCAATTATCTGGCTGGCCCGTGGGCAGTGACCCTGCCTTCTGCTCCGGGGTCGTGGGTTCGATTCCCACCTCGAGTCTGGGTGTATTATTCATATGTATGTATTTATATATTTAAAAAAAATAAAAATATTTGTGTATAACAGGCGGCTGTTACCTATAACACAAGCATTAAGTTGTCTACCTTAGGAACAGACATCCGTGTGTCATATAGTCCTGTATATATTTATTTTCTATATTAGCTTTCCGAAGAGTGGCATATTGAATAGTCTAAAGATTCTTTTGGATTACCCGGTTGTTATTATTCAACCAGGCTCTGTCCATTTACATTTATTAAAGTCAAATAAAATTCAATACCGAGAGAGGAAAGCGAAGACCTGAGGCAAAATTTATATAAAAACCGATTTTGTGAAGTAAAACGTCCGCTGACCCCATTTTTGGAAATAACAGTATCAGATGTAAGAATATTTCGTATTTGTTATACTATATTAATAAATAAATAAATATATACAGGACTATATGACACACGGACGTCTGTTCCTAAGGCAGACAACGCCTGTTTTATAGGTAACAGACTATACGACTATGAAAAACTTTTAATAATACAATTTACACGCTTACAGACATCATTACATAGCATTGTAACAACACGTAGATCAGGTAGGTGTAGGTGTTAAATTGGCATTTCCAGGTTCGGATGCGCCGTCTTCAAAGGCGGTGGACGATTAGTTGCGAGGAAGTGCACAAAGTAGGACGCGGCAAAGTGACCGGCACACAGCATCCGCTCTCGTCCTAGCTAAACGACTGACGACCTGGATGAATTAGCCTTATTTGAGGTTCCGTCACTTTGTCTTCGGCGTCAATGGTGTGGTTTTATTACGTTTATTGGTGTTTTTGCAATTTATACCATGTCCATTTGGAGTTTCGTAAGACTGTTCTATTTCATATTTTTTCTTTTGAGTTTCTCTAAAGTCTATTCTATTTGATTTTTCTTCAATCTAGCTTTATCTCGATCTAGTACCAGATTCCGCTTAAATAGTGGAGGATGTGGCTGTGGGGCAAGTTAACATCATCGACTGCCGTCTGATGTCATCCTCGCAACCCTCTCAAACTTTACAATCCCAGTTACCTTAGGCTTAGGGATTTTCAAGAAAAGAGCATACTCATTCCTAGAAGGCCGGCAACGCATCTGCGAGCCCCAGGGTGTTGCAGTTGTCCTTGGGCGTCGATAGTATCTCTAGTGACCTCACCGCTTGCTCGTTTCCCCTTGTTAAATAAAAAAAATCTCACTAGTAATATCACTCAGTGACATTAATCGGGACCCCGTGTCTTAAGTGCCTGCCGAAACACGACAATTGTTTATTCTATTTGATTTTATTCCACTCTACTCTATTTAGACATCTATCTCTATATTGTATTCTCTGTCAATTTATTCTTCTTCTTCTTAATCGATATCTTCAATGATGAAGGTCGTGCCTGTTCTGATATGCCTTGACGGAGAGGTAAACTCTGAAAATCAGTGTTGGAAGTGGTAACTCACTTCCAATTCTGATTACTGTGTGTGGATATACTGAGAAGACGTCCCTTTTTGGGGCATCACAGTCATAGTTTAAGTTTAACTTAGTTCGTTAAGTTTAATTTAGTTTGTTTAATGTAAGATTACTGTTTTTGGTTATTTCTTTTTAGTGTGATGTCACAAATAAATATATTTCATTTCAGTACATATTATGTAATAAGTGATTGGTCTTTGCCCAGTAGTGGGACATTATGGGCTAATTTAAAAAAAAAGTGATTACGATAGAAAGACATATCGGTAAGAGGAAATGGCCTTGGTTGTGAATCATGTGAATGAGTGGACTGGCTTCACTACCTCCGGGACACTGTCCTTCAAGGCCGTAGTAAAATAAGAATATATATATATATATTCCTCAATCACGAAACTAAAGATGAAGAATAAGAAGGTAAAAAACAGAAGACAGAGAAAAGAGTGAAGTAATATGATATGCAGTTTGAGGTAGTACAGTACATAATAAGTGATATTAAAAATAAATAATAAAGTGCCATTATAGATGTTTCAGAAGGGAATTTTGACACTTCCGGCTCCGTTATCAGTAAGATATCAAAGTCAGAAGTGTCAAATTTCATTTCTTGTAGGCTAGCAGTGTGACAGATCGTATTTACTTATATTACAAGTAGAAGAGAGAACTATTTACAAACTTTAAATAAAATTAGTCTTTAGTATTTTTTCCTTGAATTGGCTGGCCCGTTGGCGCAGTGGGCAGTGATCCTGCCTTCTGCTACGGGGGTCGTGAGTTCGATTCCCATGTCGAGTCTGGGTGTATTATCCATATTGTATGTATTTCTAAAAAAAAAGAAGGGGGATCGCAGATGCGTTGCCGGCCTTTGAGAAATGAGTATGCTCTTTTCTTGAAGGTCCCTAAGTCGTATCCGTGCTTTGAAAAACGAATTATTTACCTCTATATACAAAAATCCACTGTTAAAGTATTTGTCACCCTACTCCTCCTAAATCAATGGACAGATTTGGATAAAATTTTCCAAGGCGTATGTAGAGAGTTTGTAGAGAGATTGGACTCGGTGGGTGGCGCTGCTGTCTCTTTGTACCCCAAATTAGGTATGTTTTTCGCTACTCTGTTGGCTTTTATTCGCATTATTTTTTGGGTAGGTTTCAGAAAATAGAAAGAAAGGAAAACAAGACCATTTAAACAATACAGAATCCAATAAACGGCGTTCGTGCCGGACGTTTACTCTGACCGTACATCAGGCAAAGCAACATCTACCGGGTCCGCTAGTTTCATCATAAAATTCGACATAACTTTTGGACAATCTCTGTAGTATTCACTCTTGTGATACTCTTACTTAACAAAAGGAAAAAAACACCACGCGAACATTATTGTTTGACTGTGGTCGTATGGAGGACTTGATTTACGAAAGAAAAATCTCGTTTTGCACTACCTATGGTTTTGATGGACCTATGGATGTACTGTACAATTCTTCCTAGCGTTATTCCGGTCCAGTACCAAGGTTCGCTTAGATTGCAGAGGATCTGTCTGTGGGTCGAGTTAAGATGGCCTGTCTGTCGTCACCCCCAGAACCCCCATAATCTCTACAATCTCACAACTACTATCACTCGGGGACATCAGGACCCACTGTTGAACGTGGATCCAAAACACGGAGGAGGTTGCATGTTTTAGTCACCCATCCATCACCCGGCCGCGGTAAAAACATGCAGATTTTGTCGCTACTTCAGAACGCTCGAAACAAGATTTTGTCTGACGTGACTTAACTTTCGGGGCAGCTCAAAGGACTTTTTTAAAAGCAGAAAACCTTTATTTATGATAGGTCTTTACAGCTAGGGAGTTGTTAGAAGACTAACTTAATCTACGAACTAATTCTATACGTTGCCATAACTTACGACTAAAGCATTACGGCGGAATGGAAGGGGTCCTTATGATACTATAACTCGTGCTATGTAAAATTACTATTTCATAAAACATTCGTCCAGTGTCACGTATTATGGAAAAGACGTACAGCAGATTGATTTATTGGCTTTGACAGATGAGTCGGTCAAGACAACGTATTACGTATCGTGTGCAAAACTTTCTCGCGTGCCGTGGTTCGTATAAGGTCGGATATTGATGAGCAATTAAGCGCTGTGTTCGGGCAATCTCGGCGAGCAGAGCGAGATAAGAGCGTTTGTTGGTGTCTCGCGGACAACTTATGCTAATTCGGCCGTGGCCCGATCAATGGACGGTGGTCCGAGCAGCCGAGCAGCGGAGCTGGACTAAGGGATTGCTTAATTAGCGACGAGTGGATCGCTGTACTGTATATTGGACTCGTTGGCTGGATTTCATTTGAAATTTTAATACTAACAAGAGATCGCCGGCTGGTCAAAATTCGGCCACGAATTTGTAGACTAGCGTACTGGTCCACGTTGCTGGCTCCTTTGGCTGGCCCGTTGGCGCAGTGGGCAGTGACCCCGCCTTCTTCTCCGAGGGTCGTGGGTTCGATTCCTCAAGTCTGGTTGTATTATCCATGTGTATGTAATTATACATTTCTAAAAAAATATTTATGTATAACAGGCGACTGTTACCCGGAAAGTCAGTGTAGTGCTGTGCTTTGGTGGCGGATTCGGTGGTGTAGCTTTCGGGTTGCAGCATTACACCGATTTACCCACGTATTCATTCGCGGATTAAAGCAAAGTAGTTTAGTTTCTCATGCAGAACCAATTATAACAAAAGAAGTTAAATGGAAGCTAAATTAATAGAAGCATTGATCATTATTGATGATGGCAGTACACAAAACCACAATGCCAATGCGCCATACGAGCTACCTTAGTTCGTTGGAACGTGTGGTCAAACATGGATGCTCGTAGATGCGTTGCCTGCCTTAAGGAATTAGTATGTTCTTTTATCGAAAGTCACTCAGTCGTTTCGGTTAAATATGTAGAGACGTTCCAACACGTCCATAGGGGCACATTCATTGTTATTTATAAGGTAGAAAAACCGTGTCGTTATCGGCTGCATGTAAAAAGCTCTCAGACGCTCAGGTGGTCTGAGAACAAACTGTAATAATCATTTATATCCTTCGACGCCCAAACAAGACTGTATCAACGGTTGAATAATGGGATATCCTCGCTTCGAGTTGGCATAATCTCCGGTTGAGAATCCTTAAACTAAAAACATTATACAAATTTATGCTGAAAATATATTTTTTTCAAGCCTTGATGACCAATATTGGGCATAGGTCTCCCTTTATTTCTTCCACTCTCCCCTATCCCTTGCCAATTTCAAACAGCCATCTCCTGCCGCTCTCCTTACATTATCCTCCCATCGGCCCATAGGACGACCAGGGTTTCTCCAACCAAATCTAAACCACCACTCAGTTAAATAAATAAATACATAGGACTATATGACACACGGACGTCTGTTCCTAAGGTAGACAACTTAATGCCTGTGTTATTCACCCGGTCGCAGCCTGAGCAACTTAACTTAGCGATCGACTCAAATGCCGACCACTGATTAGGCCACGACCTCCTCTGTACTACTATATTTAATATTACAAATTCGGAAAAGAGGATAAATTCAGTTTACTTCTTGTTAAAAAAAATTGTGTTTATCTATTTTTTTATTTTTATTTTAGCGAAGCTCTAAGTAAAGCTCTATCTGCATTATATGCTAAGCTACTAGTCGTACTTGGATTAGCATTTCCTGTTACCGAGGTGATTGCTCATGGAGTACCAGATGCTTTTTATCAGGTAACAAATAATTTTATAATCTTGTCTATTCGATTGCAATTTTCGGGCCCGTATTATTACGGCCTAGAAATACGCGATGCGAGCGAACTTAATTCATACAAATGTATGATGAAACATATTGATATAGAGTTCTCACTCGCGAACCGCTACCGAGAGAAGTGACCAAAAGAAGTGACCGAGACATGAGATCGAGACAGAAGTCTTGGTGTCTTCTGCATATACTGTACCCAAGTCTCCGCTCGCTCACGAACTGCCCTTTATACATTGCCACATATCAAGTAAGGGTCGTGGTCTACTGTATCTGTATCTTATCTGGGTTGCTTGTCTCTATTTCACTCGCGAACTACTACCTTAAGAGGTGTCCTAATTTAATCTGCGCGATCGTATCGTTCAATTAGAACACTTGTTTGGCATAAATATGTTTGATCGCACGTTCGTATAAACTAAGTTCGCTCACATCGCGCATTTGCGTTCGATTAAGATGACGCCTTACTCAATCTGGACCAGCCATTAAATCTTTCTGAGCCCCAACGTGTGCAAAGTTAGGAAAAAGAGGTCACAATAAAAAGTGGGACATTGTCTGCTGTACACCACATTGTTACCGTTCATAAATTTCCCCCTAAACATATTTTCCTTGCGCCTACCATAGTTCAACGTCTATTTAAAGACTTCAAGTCCTGCTAAAGTATTGCATGTCCAAATGCAAGATTATTGATTCGTAGAAAAATGAATTTAGTAGAGAAACTACCAAATTTTACAATCGTCCTTGTTAAAGACTCAAAATTGTAAGCATTGTTAATTAATGTATTTTTATTTACAGGGATTTTACATGTACTTATACTTGGTATCACTTATATTTGTTATATTTCAATATGCGAACTTAATGCGTGAAAAGGCGTACAACATGATAATTAATCGTGGTAAGGATCCGTCATTACTCACTTATCTTGTGCGCGACTAAAGCAAAATAACAAAATTCGCTAGTTCCAGTAATTAGTCACATTTGCGTAACAAAATGCGACATTAAAATCACATCTTGTTTGCATAATTACTATCGCAAAGAATATTACCTCCTTTGCTTAGTATTCCACTAATGTTCTTGGTCATTCGTTTAATTGGTGTTTGTGAATTCTTTATGTGTGTTTCTTAAACTATGTCAAAAACTATAGACGTGCCTGTAATAACATCATCACTTTTAGATGTCCCAGACAAAGAAGATAAAAATGGCACCGGTAAAGCGACACCAAGCGAAAACCAAAAACACAAGGAAGCAATATCTCGTTACGGAAGTTTTTATCTAAGACTTGGAGCGATAGGTAAAGTAATATTTCAATGTGTATTAGATTATGACAATAAACATATTAGCTTTTTTTATCTTTTAATTATGACAAGAGAATTTATTAAATAAAACATACTTAAGTATTCTAATCTCTAATCAATTTACAACTAAAACATAAATTATCTCAAACATACTTAATAGCTGCACTAGGTGCATCGTCAAATTATGAGTACCGTTAAATGTGATACTGGATATAAGCAGAATAAATATCAGCTTGTTAAAAAAATATGTAAATTTTAATTCATAAGGAATAATAGACCTCTTAAGTCCTTTGGAGTGGTAGCCAAATAAGTCCAATTGTTCCATTGTTAAATTAAATATCTTGAATAAACTTACCGGCGTCGATTCTTCGACTTCCTAGCGTTATGCCGATCTAGAACCAGGGTCCGGTTCAATTGCAGAGAATGTGACTTAGAAGCGAGTTAAGATGCCCAACTGCCGTGTGAAATCAACTCCGGAACCGTCAAAATCTCACGACTAATATCACTCACTGACATTAATCGGGACCCACTGTTGCTTTCTGAAACACGTGGGAAGTTAGAATGGATCATCCATATTTCAACGAGCTACGGTAAGACCTACTCAACTTAGCGATCGACTCAAAAGCCAGCTACCAATAAGTGTAGTGCTCTTGATAACAACAATGTAAAGTTTAATTTTTTGGACTGTTTAACTAGCTTTTGGAATTGGATCAATGGTGTACAGTGGACTGGAGTTTGGAGAATACTTTGAAATGACAGACCGCTGCCGTTCAGTTCTGTCTGCCCTGACGCCAGCTTTACGTATGGCCTTAACACTGGCTCAGATGCAATTCATCTTTCTGACGAACAAAGACATTGAAGTAGGCAGCTATAAAATGATACAAAGATTCGGATTCATGCACATGATAGCTACAAATCTTTGCGAATGGCTCTACGTTCTGGTGGAAGAAACGAAACACGAAATACATCATCTGGAGCATTCTATGTTTTCACACTCAAACAATAGTCATAACGAATCTGTAGAGGCACCCTGCCGCCGTTCCAACATTATGGGAACGCTGGTCCAAAACGCCTCGCCCTTTCTCTTCCCCTGCACCATTGAATACTCATTGATATGCGCCGTTATCTTATACGAAATGTGGAAGGAGGTAATCGTTTATTAAATCTATCAATTTCTGTACTTCCTCGCTTGATATTTTTTTCTGACTCAGATATTTTTGTAGGTAAAATGCACTCCCGAAGATTTTGAAAGGAAAATATTTTATCCGAAGAACAAATCACGTAACAATTCCGTTACTCCTGAGAAGATATTGCAGCAATTTGGTAACTGTTAACACTTTTTATAGAAGCTTTCATAACTTCTTTTATAGTTTACTAACTGTGCCCGCAACTTCGTCCGCGTAATATGAGGTAAAAAAATATATATACTTTTAGCGTGATGATATACTGTATAGCTTTCCTCGATGAATGGGCTATCTAACACTGATAGAATTTTTGAAATCGCACCAGTAGTTCTTGATATTAGCGCATTCCAGCAAACAAACAAACTCTTCAACTCTATATATTATTTTCCTACATTGCTTGCTTAATTACTGTTAACTTTTTATAAAGTAATTGATAAAATCAGGCGTTACTTTGCGGAAATCCATGACATGTATGAGAAACTAAACTACTTTGCTTTAATCTGCGTATGAATAAAGTACTCTTTACGAATAACCATTTTAGAGTCTATCTCCTGATGATGCTTCGGTGTCGAAGCGAAACGTGCGTTGAGGCACATCGGAAAGTCAGTGTAGTGCTGTGCTTTAGTGGTGAATTCGGTGATGTAGCTTTCGAGTCGCAGCATTACACCGATTTTCTCTCGTATTCATTCGCGAATTAAAGCAAAGTAGTTTAGTTTCTCGTGCATTTTTATAAAGTGCTAGCAGAACCGGCAGACGATGTCTTGGCTAAAATTAAGACTCGTCTTTTATTAGCCAATTACCAATCTCTTTTAAGTTTTTTATATGAAAATTGACACTGGCCGAATGTTTTATGAAATGATAATTTTACATAGCAGGTCAATCTGATACTTACGTCTTCAATCTGCAATTTTTAGATTATTAAAGAATCTTTCAAGTTTTATTTTATTTTAAACCTTCTCTGAAATAAGAAGAATGAAACAAGACAAACAGATTAGTTAACGGTCCAGCGGTTTTCCAGTTTCAACGAGACTAACGATCAACGCTTTATTTTTATATAGACTTCAGTCAACCATTCAATTTAAGTTTCTCCTTTCATCAGCTACTCTTATTACCTATCTAATTGTTTTGTTGTTTTCAGCTGGCATGCTCGGTGTGAGTTCACCGCACGGCAGTAGAACAGCTTTACATCATTTCTCAGTAGATTGTTCACACGCTCACCGCGGCCTATTTGCGGGAATACTCCTCATTGTGCTCACTATCATATCATTAATCATGTTCTTCGTACTTGCGAGCAATCCAAGCACAGTCAATGTAAGACGAAACGGATTATTATCTCAACGTTTAATTAATCTCGACTACATTTACATTTTTTTATATGAATCTCCTTTTTCAGGACGCAATATTCGAGGTGAATATATGTGAGCTAATATTGTACAGCTTAAGTATATTAGCTTCAGTAGTCGCGTTCAAGCAAATGAGGGATCTACCCTATAAGAGAAAAAGCCAAGGTGAATACAAACTATATATTTGTCAAGTTCTCTTATTATTGACTTTAAGCAACTGTTGCTAGATATTCCAAAATACAAAACACTGTAATCCCCTATAACACTGCAGGTGTATTCCACATTACAGGAAAGCGCGTTGTAGAATTACTCTCGTACAACGCGTTTGTGAGGCCCCGAATGCGTATAATATAAATATTATAGGACCATAATAATAAAATTGTATAATTACAATAATATTAGTGCGTTATAATAGCACCGTAGTATAGAGGGATTACAGTAGCCCATTTTCACGGTATAAACTTAAAACGCTTGCACAATTTCAACAACTTTAAATGTGACATCATCAAGTTCTTTTGAGGTTGTTGAAATTATTAGGTCGACGGACGCGCTACAAACCTTACCGGGTCCATACAAAATCTAACTCACGCTAACGAAGTTTCTACATACGCTCACTATAATATTATAGACCTCTAGACGAATAAATGTCGGCGCCCCACGTAATACCAGCTATCCCGGACAGAATATCTTACTTTGAGCATATCGACCAACGCTCCCGCGTTATCATTCTTTATCGCCCACTCTCCACCTAGGGGTGCCTTTCCACAGTTGTATAACCTGAGCTAAAACCTAAGACACATAAATAAAATTAAACTGTCCGTTTGTGTATAGTTATACAACTAGGGACTCGCCCCGGCATGGCACGCTTATTTCCATCGGTGAAGTTTTCATACGGATCTCTAACTTTTTGAAACTATACTATCGCCTATGATATATCAGGGATAATGTAGGATTCTAATGGTGAATGAATTTTTCAAATCGATCCAGTATTTTCAAAGTCTATTCGAGACTACTAATTAAGCTGCGACCTTATCTGAGGATAGAAATACGATTTAACGATTTCCCAAAAGATCAGATTTTTATTACCACGTTTGTATTACGCGATCAAATTCGGTGACACTGGAGACGAAAACAGAGAGCTTTGTTGAAAAAATAAACTAATTAAAAACAAGAAGAAAACCAAAACAAGAAATATCGACCTTATTTCTGTCCATGTTAAGTTTAAAATAGAGAGTTATAACTGGCATATAGTTGAAGTTCAATGAATGGTCAGCTATTGTAATATCAACTTTATGTGTATTTATAGTAGGCTTAAAATAATTTCACAGTATCTTTATATAAGCTACAAATGCCAAACAAAATGACAGCTAATGCATATTCAATCTTATGTCATTTATCAATTATGTTGTCGCGTTTCGTTCGGTTTGTGAGACTTCCCGGTGGCCTAAACTCGTCATTAAGGCCGGCAACGCATCTGCTTGACTCCTAGTCGTGCAGATGTCCATGGGCGTCAGTAGGCACTTAGCTGCCTGCTAGTTTATCCCTTGTAACATAAAAAAAACCGGGATAACGCTAGGTAAAGGCTTTTGTTTAGTAGATGGATTAAAACATTCAACCATAGCTCAACGGTAGAGATGGTGGAATGGACGGCGTAAGGTACCTGTTTCAATGATGGTCTCGGTTGAATTACTGTGGTACAGATGAAATTATACTTAAACCAGTCGTTTCCCGTGGCTTCGTCCGCGTAAAATTTAACCTCATCTACACCTCCTTAATCTCGTTCTATTGAAAAATCCGTTCTTAGCGAGTGTTTACTAACTATGTACTATCTCCACGTCTAATTTCATTTCTGAACGTCGCGTGGTTTTTGAGATTCTGAGTTAAGTGACCTTTCGCTTATACATATTTATAGATATATGCTAAAAATGACCGTGATTACGTGCACGTAAAATTAGGTGAAATAATAGATTCAATTTTAGCATGATAACATATAGCCTATAAGTCTTCCTCGACGAAAGTGCTATCTAACACTGAAAGAATTTTTCAAATCAGACCAGTAGTTCCTGAGATTAACGCGTTCAAGCAAACAAACAAACTCTTTAGCTTTATATATTAGCACAGATATAGATTACTTTAGATAGATCCCCCTTCTACAGTTAAATAAATAAATAATAAATATATACAGGACTATATGCCACACGGACGTCTGTTCCTAAGGTAGACAACTTAATGCCTGTGTTATAGGTAACAGACGCCTGTTATACACAAATATGCATGTTGTGATGACCCACAATTAGTAGGACATATATGTAATAATCTTCTTTTCTTTATTGTATTGTATGTTTTTTTGTTGCATACAAAAAATGCCTACTGTCAGTTATCCTTAAATAAATAACAAATAAAAATAATAAAAGCTTTTAATAAAAAAAGCTACTGGTTATTATTATTCTCGAAAAGACAAGTTTGACTTGCAATCAAAACTTAAAGTTTATTTACGAGATTTTCACGATAAGATCTTGACGTTAGAAATGACAAATTATACTTAAGTTTTTACTTTTAATTGCAACGAGATACAAGTTCCCAATTATTTTATTATCGTACTAAAATATTGCGAATCTAGCGTTATGTATAATATTTATCATAATTATATTTTAGTTTTATTATGTCCTTTATATGTATATCCTTTTCTTGTATATACACGGTGACTGGTAAGACACTTAGAATGCTTAAGGAGAGCACTCAGTATTCGATTCTCGTTATAATTATGTGCGTGGACCCTCTATCATTGGAAACTTCGGAGGCGAGATGTAGGCTCTGGAGAAAGAGAGTCACCTTACTGTTGCGGACAGATAATACAAGAAAACTGGCATAGCCACGTCTTTGACCGCGGACGTCGATGACACAACTAAGTTGGGCTGGCACTAGCATACATAGTGAGCGAGATAGCTAACTCCTGCTGGAGTGAGATGAAGATAGTGCTATCTCGGTCGCGTAAACACGGATCGTTTACTGGTTTACGGCGTACACTAGTGTTGGTCTTTGTTTAGTACTTAAGGTTATGCCTAATTGTGGGACGGCACGTTATCATACGACGCTACCCGATCCAGATCGTAAAATTTTGCTTATAAATACAGTGAACATTTAATGTTGCTGAGTGAGATTATAGAGATTGCTGGGATTCCGGGGATGACATCAGACGCCAGACGGTCTTATTAATTCGTTCCACAGTCACATACATCCTCTTCAATCTAAGCGGACTCTGGTACTGGACCCGGATAACGCTAGGAGGATTAAGAAGTTAGCCCAAAGTAATCTTAGTTTATATAAAAATTGGCCAAGAGCATGTGGATGGTTCTGAACGGTATTTTTTTTAAATAACCTCAAAAGCTCAGAACCCCCACGATCTCTACAACCTTACGACTAATATCACAAAGTGACATTAATCGGGTCCCATTGTTTTACGGGCCTTCCGAATTATGGAGGAGGTCGGATATCAAATATAGACCACTGCCAGAATGGGTCACCCATCTATGAACCGGTCGCAGCAAAAGCTACTTAACCTAACGATGGACTCAAACGCCGACCAATGATTAGGCCACGACCTCCTATAAGACTTCGCTAAAAGAAGTACGGCATCTCTTCTCCCATAGCTGCCAATAGTGATTTATCATCAGAAGAACTACCTTGGCGTTTGGTTCTTCTCGTGTAGAAAAGAACAAATAGGTGAATCCCATAAATAGGGTAAGAAGAAAACAAATAACAAGTAATCCAATATAAAATATGAAAATGGAAGAAAAACAATAACATTCTGTAATAATAATGGCCAAAAGCATGTCAAGACACGCTTATATAGAAGGGTTCCATATCTGATATGCTATAAACGTATTTGTTAAATAACTTCCAAAGTGGTGGTCCGATTTCGTTCAGAATTATTTTCCTAATGAGTTTTTAGCATGTTCTATCAACATGGAAAATTTCAAGTCTCTACCTCTAATAGTTTGGAAATGCTTCAGCCAGTATATTTTTGATCCAAAAATCCTTTCATAGTTTGGTAATTATATTTCTTTAAACTAACGCCATTCCTCTGATTGTGCATTTTTTGTTCGTTTTAAAAAAATATATAATTAAGTAACTAAAAAAGTTTTTCAATTTTTTATTACGGGATTTTACGAATTACAAGAAAAATTTAGCTAATTTTATTAAAACATGTTTTAAGCAACTTTATCTCCAGTGACGGCGTCGATTCCTTATACATTTATCGTCTAGCTCATTGAGAACTTTTAGACTTTTTTCCAACGTAAGTAAATTAATTGAATAAACAATACATCTTTTTATCAAACATAGGTTTGTTTATTGACATTATTGTTTACATAGGTTGGTTTATTGATAGTAAAAAGACTAAAAAATATATTTATGTAACGTAGTCGTTTCAGTCACCGCAACCCCATACCGGAATTGAAGCGCTTAGGCCTATATTTAGTATTAAATTAACACAGAGTTTCGGTCGATTGGAGATTTTTTAGGAAATTTTCTCTTTTTATGAATCTTTTTTAGATTTGAAATATCTGAAACAGTTCTTAAGATATAAGTAAAAACTCTAACTCCCTTTTCTAATTGTTTATAAGATAATAAAAAAACAAGTACGACTAAATTTTGTAAAAGTTTTGTATGTATTGTGAAAAATACAGTTTAAAAGTTTAGATAAAGATTTATTAACAGTGCCTGAATTCCTAGGTTTGCCATTTTTATATCAAACGGCACTCAGCTATAAGTATACCAAGGTTGTACAAATGTGGAAATAAATATGCCGGTGGAGAGTTCTGGAGCTTTTTTTTATATTACAAGGGGCAAACGGGCAGGCGGTTCACCTAAGTGAAAAGTTCATTCTTTATCACTATGTCAATCGTTTATAATAATTTATTAAATTTCATTAAAATTACAGTTGACAAATTATACTTCAGGCCCCCTAACCACCTTATCATTCTACCTTCAAACATTCTAATTAATTTCTTCTTTTTCTAAACATTCATTTAATTAATTGTAAACCGTCAAAAAATCTAAAATTTTCAACTGATTCTCTGTCATTACGAAATCTAAGAAAAATGCATTTTGTTTTGTTTTGTTTTTTTTTTTTTTCATTAAATTTTATGTATGGTGTTGCAAATTAATGTAACATATTAATTTAATTCTTATTTCATATTATGTTCAATTATTATGGAAAATAAAAGAAACTATTTTATAGTTTCCCTTTTTTATGTTCCAATAATTCTGTCGGCGTACTTTGCTATTTTAATAACAAAGGCACGGTAATATAACGATTCTTGAGATACACGTTGTAGTATCCACTGATACTACGTAAATATTATTAAGTATTTACTGTAATTATAACTCGCCAAATTGGTGTACGCACGCGTCGCACATACACTGATCACAATGTACTTAGATAGTTGTTACTAAGTCAACGGTCGTAGCACAACTGCCTCGCATAACCGAATGTTTTTGTATTTATAATCTTATGAACAACTACCCTCCTCTATGTATACACTTAACACGTCTTCTATCATTTTAAAAAATAATGATATTTACAACTTTATTATTACAAGTGGTTTTGGTGATATTAATTTCCTTTGCATTATCTATATATTCTTCTTCATTCTCCCGCAAGTATACATATCTCGTTTTTTATTCAAAATCGGCGAAATGATGCTAATCTGTCGTCATTCTTACTGTAGGTGGTTGGGCCATTTATTACATAATAATTTGACATTTTAATAATATAAAATTAGCATTATAATAATTGCACGAATGTTATTGTAATTTGTTTTATTATTAATTCTTGTTTTTTTGCATGCCCTAAAAGTGGCAGATTATAGATAAGTCCTCAAAACAATGTACCTACAATTACGCAAATAAATATTTATGATTTATATTTTTAATGATTTATTTCCGACCACTAAACAATTAATTGCAGAATTTACATTTTTTTTTTATACCAAGAAGCAAACAGACAGGCCGTTCTTCTGAGTATCTGAAAGGGCTCTAAGGACGTACGGGTTCGGAAAATCCCTAAAGTGACATTAAGACAATATCGAATATAAGTATATAACAATAACCTACCCAGCCGCAAATCTCGCGATGCGTCGATGTTGGATATGTCCATACTGCTGTCGACGAAGGACTCATCCGACAAAGAGAGGGAAGCGAAGGACGCGCTCGTCTCGAACGCAGACTTGTCCAAACTGGCTTTGGGCGAAGACGTGAAGATGCTCGGCGTGCTCTGCTTGATTGGCGTCCTAAAGCAAAACGACAGCTTAGTAATATATTTAAAAAGGACAAGGGTCTTGTTATAAAAGTAAGTTAAGTAAATGAGCCTACCGCTTGTCTGAGGTCACCCACCACGAGAGCTTCAATCATTTGGCTAAAATAATAACTCATGGTATTATCCACCTTATCCCATGATGGAAAGTGGATTAGACCTAAACAGTGCTGGGTCAATGGCTAGTAGTAAACTGTTAAACGTCAAACAATAGTCTTGTTGACTATTTTTCAGAAACTTGTTAAGATTATGCCTTGCAGTTAAATAAACCTAAAATATACATATTTCAGGAAAGAAAAAAAAAGTTAACCCCCCCCCCCCCCATCCCACCACATAATCCCCAATTCATCCGAAGCATACAACTTTAAATAAATCCAGTTCGAATACATAACAATGTTCAATTATATGTATTTAGAAGCATACAAATTTTGGCTCGTCCGCTTTTAGCCAGTTAACTAGTCTCTTTTATGTCTTTTCCATAGAACGTGACAATGCTCGTATATGTATAAGATAATATGTTCACTTGACAGCAATTACAAGTATTCTGAAGTAACGAGATAAGCCTGCACTTCGATAATCTGACGAATAAGTTGCCCTACAGTGTTAGGGCTAGCTTCCCTCGCCCTAATTAATTAACCAGGTACCGAATTCTTGTGAATCCTTACCGCATTGAGACTCAAAGACTTCTACATGAGCATCCAGAATAATACATACATGCATGCATTATACAATGCACGGAAGGACTAAGAAGATAATTAATCTTTGAACAAAAACAAACGACTCTATACTGTCAGAACTGAACCAAATTGAAGTGGGACCATACGGGAAACACAAAATAAGTTCTAATATAATAAAATTAAAGTCGATTTTCAGAATTTCCTACTTTTTCGCAATCCGTTGAAAACTATTCTGTGTGACCGCGCCCTTTTAAAAAAAAACTAGCTGTACCCCTCAACTTCGTCCGCGTGTGCCGCTCTTATCAATTAGAGATTTTAAAATAGTTTGTGAATGAGGATTAATATTATGTTTATAAAAAGACCTTCACAAATAATGCAATATTTTAGAAATAATTTGATTACCATAAAAGAGGTTATATTGTGCCAACCTTAAAAGGCAGACATATGCTGTCGCGGACTTTTCTTTAAAATTTTTAAAGGGGAACAAGGTTTTGCTTGTTTGCTTGAACGCGCTAATCTGATGAACTATTTTCCGATTTGAAAAATTATTTCAGTGCTAGATAGGCCGGGAAGTCTTACAAACTTCGGTTTGAAACGCGACAACAATACTATCACTTGATGTGACAGCATTGCCGCCACTTCACGCCGATGTCATGTGAGAAAGAGGTACTGGTACCCGGATGCGTCGGCTACAAGCGTGGCGCTACCTCTAATTAAAAAGACAGGAGTAGAGGAAAGGGATGGAGATAAAGGATATAAAAGTAGATGGGGAGGAGAGAAACGATGCTGATACTACTGTCACGGAAGGTACAGGGGGTGTGACAATAGCAGTTAGGGCACTCCGGGGTACCGTACCCGTAGTGGATCGGACCATTTATCGGATATATAAAGGAAGATCCATCCGCTGGGAGTGCTGGGGCTTACGTGCTGGTTACAAGCACTACAGTATTGGCATTCGTATAGATTAGAAGACCCGTGTTCAGCAGTGAACGTTTCCAGGCTAAAATGACTATGATCATTATTTATTATAATAATAAGAAGAGAATTGACTAAAATGCCTACTTAACTAGTATTCAAGTTTTAAAACAAACTGAACAAATAATGCATTATTAAGTAATCTACGTTGAAATTAAACATTAAATCTTTCTTCGTTTTATTCACTTAAAAGCTACCTGTTTTTTAATAAAGTAAAGGAAAAATATATTATCATCGAAAAAACTGAATTAGAAGCCAATAGTTAATTCTAATAAGTATTTAGCGTTTAGGTCCTTACCTATATACTTAAAAGCTTGAAACTCATAAGTATCGTGCGCACTTATAGTGTAACGTGTTGTATCTCAAGCTCCAATATCATTAAAAAAAACAATAATTATAGAACCTGAAACTGATAGCGTAGTTTCCAGCATCGTTCTCGCTGGGCCGCACAAGGAATGCACCATCCGTGTTGACCTTACGCAGGAGTTCTTCGGAGTGGGCCCGGTTGCAGTTAGGTTGCCACCACTGCATACCCTCGTGTTTCTTCGGCTGCGGCACTGGCTCTTTTAGGGTTATTAGAAATTCCTGAAAAGGTGAGTTCCATTAGTCGGGCATATAATGCAGTTGCTATAGAGGTGGAAACAGAATTTATATAATGCTAGAGGCTCTGCCCGTTTGGGGCTCGACTCTTAGAGCCAATTGGCTAATCCAACCAATCTCCTTTGTACCTTTTCTATAAAACTAGACACTGGCCGAATGTTTTATGAAATAATAATATTTCGTGTCATGTCAGTCAAAAAATTTAATACGAACTTCATCTATTTGAAGTATTCTGAAGTATAGAAAAAATGTTTAAATAATCTTTCGACTTTTACTTTCTTTCTTTTCTTTTAAGCCTGAAATGAGGGGAATGAAATCTCGAGTTTTGCGAGACTAACGAACAAGGATTGACTTTCACATATATATTAACGTTTTTCTTTCATTGATAGAAAGCTTAGGCCTGACGATACTACTGTTCTTAATTATTTTTTTTTTGGTTTTGGAGCCTACTAGACCGGGATAACGCTAGGAAGAAGAAGAAGTTGGCTATAATAGCCGTAGTCTACACTTTTCGTAAAACATCAAAAACAATATCATACATACCAAGGGATTTTCATCGTTAAGGGGCTGCGTTAAATGAAAAAGTAATATTATTTAGTAAAAAGTCCATAACATTAATATATAGTGTCTACAACGATCTATTTAAGTGGGGTTCCGAGGGTGATGTTAGACGGCAGTCGATTATCTTAACTCGCCCCACAGACAATTCCTCTACAATCTAAAAGGACCTGGTTTTAGACCGGGATAAAGCTAGGAAGAAGACTAGTAGTACCAGGAGAAGGAGTTACTAGGATGTTCAGTAATGTACTTTTAGACTCGTTTTATTTCCGACTATTCTTAAGAACTTGCAGTATTTTCAATAGTCCTACGGGGTCGGAGTTTAAATCTCATAAATCCTTACGCATTTTAGTCACCTTTCTATAGTTGGGCTATTGAAGACCATTTCACATACTCGATCACATAAGTTACCTTATATATTTAACATTTAGACTATTATTAAAAAGAAGGAGGAACTTTGTTACCTCGGAACTTTCGATTCGGCGGACCGATTTTGATGATGCTTTTTTTTCTTGCATGAAAAACTAAACTACTTTGCATTAATCCGCGAATGAATTATATATATTCGTAAAGTCAAACTTTACGAATAACCTTTGTAGAGTCTATCTCCTCATGATGCTTCGGCGTCGAAGGGAAACATGCGTAAGGGACATCGGAAAGTCAGTATAGTGCTGTGCTTTAGTGGCGGATTCGGTTGTGTAGCTTTCGGGTTGCAGCATTACACCGATTTTCCCTCGTATTATATATAGTATACATTCGCGGATTAAAGCAAAGTTGTTTAGTTTTTCATGCATGTCATGGATTTCCGCAAAGTAACGCCTGATTCTATCAGCGATTCTTTTTCCATTTGAAAGCTTGCGCTTCCCGTCTCAATTTTGGTCCGGTTCTGACAAGTTAAAGTAGTTTTTCTTTTTCTAAAAAATTTATATAATTCCTTGAGATTCACGTATCGAATCCAACTAAGCTAGTCATGGACAGTGCCGGCGCGAGAAAAATTTTACGATGGAGCGAGATCCAATTATGGCGCCCTTCCTCATTTCTCATGTTTATATTTTTTAATGTAAATATATTTAAAATAACCGCATATTAAGAGTCCGCTCCTAGCCGAGACGCTTCCTTAGATTCGGCGCCCCCTTAGATTCGGCGCCCCCTTAGATTCGGCGCTCTCTTAGATTCGGCGTCCTCTTAGATTCGGCGCTTGGAGCGGCTGCTCCGTTCGCCCTATGGTAGCGCCGGCCCTGGTAATGAACGCGACTATCCAGTACTTTTACGTTTAATAGGATTGCTTGTCTGCTTATACATATTATGTGCTAGCTTACACGATTTGACTTTGACCGAAAATGTTTGTTTCCAGATTTAGCTACGACGACAGTAGCGACGGCCACGGAGCCGGTCACAGAGTGGCCTGAAGCGCTGGCACCCCTCGACACCCTGGCTGTTGCCTGCGAGAAGGACAACATGCATGTCACGATCTCGCTCGCACACACACAAATTCATCCTAACAGGTAACCATAAACGACACCACCCCTTACTATGACTTAAATATATAGCGAACAGATTCCTTTTTATTGAAATTTTATTCGTCCGCGTCATTTCAGTGATT
Source organism: Charaxes varanes (assembly GCA_024363005.1). Classification (NCBI taxonomy): domain Eukaryota; kingdom Metazoa; phylum Arthropoda; class Insecta; order Lepidoptera; family Nymphalidae; genus Charaxes; species Charaxes varanes. Next base: position 12,356,196 of record JANCMC010007202.1, on the reverse strand, counting down.
TTTTAAAATTTTGATTGTATTAATTTTTGTGCGGAAACCTAATTATTTAGCTAAAAGAAAAGTAGCCTATGTTATTACTTGTTAAATCAGCTATCTACCTCTACGAACAGATGAACAGGCAAACATGTTTTAACTTGCGTTTATGCTATAGGTGTTGTATAAGTATACAGGGTGTAAAAGACATCGTACTGGATACGCATCCAATGGGTTCAGTACATGATTGTAGACTCCCCAGTGGTGCAATTTTTCGTCGGCTTTTTTTTAAAATGTACATTGTTTTTCATTTTTCTATCTGAATACTGTATATATATCATTATTACTATCTGTCCCAATGCGATTTTAAATCAGAAAAAAATTCGTCAATATTTTTACATCAAACCGCAATGTAAATAAAACTTAAAACGTAACAGGGTAGCGGGGCGCGGGTCGTTGACTTGTTTTGCGCGTCAACATTTTGTTGACGATTGCTTCCCAACGTTCACGATACATTGCGCGCTCAGGAATGGGATGGGGATGGCAATATCTAGTAGTAGTACTTTTCTTTCAAAATCTCTATTTTAACCTAATTTGAATAATCTATTGACTTACACTGTTACTGCCGCTCGGGTATATATCGGTTTTCGGGGCTACTGAAAATCAGTGTCGGAGTGTACTCTCGTCACTCTGACGTTTAGCTGGGTAGCTGCCATTTTACATCGTCGCACTGCATGCACAGATAAGGTGTGTCAAAGGTTTTTATCAATTTTTTCTTTTTTACTGTTGTTGTTTGTTTGTTTGTTTTTTTTTTTAATTTAAGTATAATTTGTTTAAAATAAGATTTAGATTTTATCTCTGCATGTATTGTTTCATGTATTGTTTGTTGATGGATGATTTTTGTGATTTTATTTAGGACATTAAATGTATCCTTATCACATGTAATTAGTTAAAACAGTCCCTCCAAAACAACATAAACATGTTTAAAACAAAGTTGCGATCATATTAGCACTGCAATCATTCTGAATGAAACGGGTATAATAAATATTACGAATTCACGCCTCCCGTCATATGTTCTGTTTATTTTATAAACAGCTGCGGAAATATCAAGGTGATCTTGTTCCACATGAAGAACATTTAATTATACAACTTTTCTCATTAGCAATGACATTTTGCACAAAATGTCAGTTCTTTTTCAATTATATTATTTGAATATGTTAGAAGCACTTTTGATTAGATTTTCCTGCTTACATCATATTCGTCTCCAAGTTTTTTTTTTTTTTTATAATTTTTAACCTGCGATCTGTCGCGTTGACTCACATCAGATGAGTTGCAAGAATTAAGGTATCTGTTTCAAGTTACTGACATTGTTTAACTTGACTGGCCCGTTGGCGCAATTGGCAGTGACCCTGTCTTCCGTTCCGGGGGTCGTGAGTTCGATTCCCACCTCAAGTCTGTAAAAATATATTTGTGTATAACAGGCGTCTGTTATCTATAATACAAGCATTAAGTAGTCTACCTTAGAAATAGAGTCATGTAGACCACATGAAGAATATGATAGTGTATATATTTATATATTTATTTATTGTCTATGTATATACGTATGTAGTATATAAGTGAATCTTTGTCACGCCACCTGAGAACGACTAGCACTTTACCAAATTAATGTTTTTTTTTTAATAATCCTTGAGTCCCGAAGAACAATTATATAGAGAAAAAGAAGTTCGAGAGGAGGAGAGGATTAGGGTTCATCACAAAAATGTAAAACCTCTAAATTAATCAAAATGATTGCGAATGTCAAATCAGAGTCAACCAAAGTCTCCTTTGAGAATTGTCTATGCTCTTTTTATAAACACTAGTAATAGAAGAATTGTTGTTTTCTTTGTAGTGTATACGATTCGTTCAACGGAATAGTGTATCCCGCGGGCTTGGGCAGTAACTCCACGTGTCTCCGAGAGTACGTGACAGCGAAGGGTGACCTCCAATATACGCTACCGCTGAAGGGCTGCAACACCATGTCTACGGATAACGTAAGTATTATTCATAATCCACAGCCTGAGAGGGGCAGGTGTCTTACCCTTCTCCCGGCCTAAAAAACCAAAACATTTGGGCAAATCCAAAGACATCAAAGTCCAGAGTCTACTCTGCAAATCAAAGAAAGTTCGAGAGCAAATCTCGGTGATAAAAAATCGATGGAATAAATATTCTATTCTATTCTTTATATTTATATCTTTACATATTATATAATTCTACTGTACGTGTGTATGTCACTGAAGTCCTCCTAAACGGTTGGTCCATTTTGAATGACTATTTGTATGCATTTGGGTGAAGCCCTGGATGGTTTAGATTCACAAATCAGCCCAGCAGATAGCGCTGCAGTCGGAACGACGTCTGCCGGGTCCGCTAGAATATGTATATTACAAGGGGCAATCGAACATTTCATTCACACTGTAGTTAAAACCCTACCAGCCTGGTTAACAGGCGTCTATAACGATTATAAACTTATTTTTTTTACATAAATTTCATTTCAATACATTTCTAATGCCGGAGCCAGATATAGCTGCATTGGAATGATCAATATTTTTCAAATTCAAATTCAATGATCATGTAGTGTAGCCGGGGACTTGTGTAAACTGTACAAAGTTTTGTAGTATTTTGTGGACTTCAAGGACAAAAGTTTACAAACACTTTGATCCATGTGGCTCCGGTATTACAGAAGGTAAGATAAAAAAAAATATATTAAAAGGCTTTGCCTTTCAAAAAAATCTATGAAAAGATAAAATCGATTTATAGGTAAGATATAAATAATACACTACTTTACCATATTCAATATAAATCCACAGAGACTAACAGTTTGTAACAGTATTTGGACCTTTAACTTAATAGATAAAGCTTTAGTTCTTTCGTAAGAAACTACCGTTCACGAGAACCGGGTTTCGTCTAAATATATAATCCATTATTAAATGGTTTTTGTAGGAAATGAATAACTATATTCAATTGTAAAAAAATGTTTCATAAACTCAAACTTACTTCGAATCCAAGAACAACAATAGAAACAAGGCAAATTGCGAAATTCCGAACGCAGCCAAATATTTGTTTAATACTTTCAAATTTCAAACGCAATTCAATTCACAGATTTTATACGTAATTGCTGTGGGCGTAAAAATGGTTTCTATACACGTTACATTTGTCTAAATTCTTTCCTTGTATAGCATCCGTGTTTTAGCACTGTCGACAAAATATAATGTATTTAAGGTGATATATATATCATCTAGGGGATTAGGCACTGAAGTCGAAACACAGATTATTCTAGTTCAGCTCCAGAAGCATCTATGCAATGACCAAAACTCAAAATGTACCCTAAATTAAGTATACTAAAATTTATATTCTTAAGTGTCACATGGAAACTTTATATTTTTTGTATGGTTGTAATAAATAAATTTATTATTATTATAAAACTTGACACGAGCCGTAAGTTTCACTAAATAATAATATTTTTTTGTATTTTAAAATAAGGAGAATGGTTTATATGTGTAAAGGTGGTTAAACAAGAGGCTCGAAACGCGAAAGCCTGGTAAGCATCTTTTTTTTTTAATTAGCCTATTATGTCCAACTGCTGAGCAAAGGCCTCCCCACTTTTATTCCACTCTCCTCTATCTAGAGCTAAACCAATCCACTCACTGGTTAGCATTACTAAAATAAAATTGCCTCTTTGTACGAAAAATATTTAATGTTTAATAATGTTTCAGAGGTGGTAACGGCGGTGGTACTAGACGCGGTATCAGGAGCGGTGGTGGCCGCTTCTTCCCACCGGCGGGCGCACGCTCTACCGCTGTCTGTACACGCCGACAACTGCTTCGCGTACTTCTACCGCAGTGAAAAACATCGGCGTCTCGAGATCGGTGAGTAATTTTAATAGTCATATATATTGACACAAGTCGTGAGTAAGAAGCATTGGCAATGGCACAAGTCGTGAGTAAGAAACATTGGCAATGGCACAAGTCGTGAGTAAGAAACATTGGCAATGGCACAAGTCGTGAGTAAGAAACATTGGCAATGGCATTATTAAAAATCTAATTCAAATTCTTAACAAAATTAAACCATATGAAATAATATCACAACCTAATATGCCCCCAACGAGAGGCACATCTGCGAGATATGCGGCGCTTCGTTGGCGGTGAGTTTAAAGGCGTAGCACTCTATTGTGGCAGGCGCGGATCCACTACGGGCATGCCCACCGCCCTAATGGTCTTATGACGTCACACTTTCACGGTCTATTCAGATAATATTATATCCAATACGTAAGGTATTGGATATAATAAACAATGTTTCAATATCATAAATGTTTTTACACATATCCTTTATAGGAATACATAGTGCAAGCAAGCACAAACGCCGACTAGCGTTTGGCAGGAAATGGTCCAAAATTCAATAGCTGTGTCCACCACCTTTCTCGAAGGCTAGATCTGACTGGATGTCTGCGTTGTGTCGGTATATAAAAACAATGTTTCAAAATCCTATATTTTGTGCTCACATCCTTTGTAGTAACGCGCTATATCTATCACTAAATGTGTCCGCGAATTCGTCCCCGTAAAATTAGGTAAACAAAATAGATTCAGTTTTAGCGTGATGATATATAGCCTATAGCCTTCCTCGATATATGGGCTATCAGCACTGAAGGAATTTTTCAAATCGATCCAGTGTTTCCTGAGATTGGCGCGTTTAAGCAAACAAACAAACTCTAATAGATATTTTTCATTTTACATCTCGCAAATTCCGTAATTTTACAAAGAGCAAACATAACATAAGAAATATATATCATATTAATTTTACATATAAATAAATAAATATATGGACTATATGACACACGGACGTCTGTTCCTAAGGTAGACAACTTAATGCCTGTGTTATAGGTAACAGACGCCTGTTGGAGACGTCGCCATACCGTTCTTGTATCATCTGTCCGTAACACTATCTGTTTTAATGCTTGCCTGGAAGAAATCGGTGGTATAGGCCGCCCATTGTACCGTAATATTAACTATTATTGACCGTTTTTGAGTAACTTATTTGTGTTTGTGCATAATAAGCAACATACAAAATACAAACTCCAGGCGACATTCGTGATTTCTAAAGAGATTACAATTTATTTAAAAATTACAAAAAGGGTAAGAAAAGGGGAAGAAAGAATTTAAACACCTGGATCAAATACAAAAATTTATGAAGTCATAGACGAAGGCTCAATGAATTTCCATCTTGGGTGAATCTACATCTTGGATGAATTTACAACTTGGATGAATTCTATCTTAGTTGATTGCTTACCTCACACGGCGGCATATGACATTTTCTTCTGTCGTTACTGGATCCCTTACAAGTTGATTCATCCAATATTATTTTATCTGGCTGACTGCTCTTAGCTAGACGGAAGATAAAATTAAATTAACGCAAAGATAACTTATAAATAAAAGACAGAAAACAGACTATTCTTACTTTTTCAGTATTAAATTATCACTATAAATAATGAAGACATTTTTCAGATTTAAAATACGTTAAATGGTTTTAAAAATCTAAACAAAAAGTAAAATACCTTTTTAAGTTGTTTATTAAATAATTAAGATTGCATAAATTTCTTATTTTATGTTTTTTTTTATGTATTGTTAAAAGTAGGTTTCAATAGTTGGTGTAAATATTCATTGAGTGCCCCTGGATTCTAAGCTTTTGCAATTTTTACGTCTTACGACAGTCCAATATAGTATGAGCCATATCGCTTGGCAAAAATGTACGTTGACCCCTCGTGAAGACAGGCATTAAGTTGTCTACCTTAGGAACAGACGTCCGTGTGTCATATAGTCCTATATATTTATTTATTATTTATTTCAACGTTTAATAACTTTGCTAATATATTTTTGCAGGCATTTAACGCCAGTAGTCTTCTGCCTCTCGGTGGTTTTGAGAAAACCAGCGGTTATAAAGGATTTTGTCTCAACGCAATGGTGGAAGTTTTCACCAGTGGACTTTCTGGTAATATTTTTGTAACCATTTTTAATTTATCCTTCTTTTCGTATTTACATTCTTACACAAGACAGGAAGTTCTTAACACGCTGTTGCTGTACTTTGTCTATACGATTTTGATTTTTTTCCAGGCTCTCGGGCGACTTACAATGTTCCGGATTGGACTCACACGCAGACGGAGCCCCCTAACCTTGGGCAGTGCTTCGTAGCTATTGATCCAGACTGCTTTGCACCTGGATTCGGAGAACGGATAGCTGATTGCTTAGGGCACTGGAGGAATCTAGAACCGGTAAATTAACTTCGCGATCAGAAGTATATTGTATGGTGTTCGATGTGTGTGACTAGTTTAGAATAGTGCTATTCTCCTTTTTTAGTGTCATCCAGCGTTCATATCGTTCAGGAATCCAGATCTATCTTTTCGTAGATTAAACCTTTTTTACCTTAATTTTCACCTGCGTGAAATCAGTGGTTTTGCTAAATTTTAAAGGCTGTTATGTTTTTATTTTCTGTGCAAACCCTAATTATTTTTTAATCAGGTAAAGAACCCTGTGGCATTTCTTTGTAAAATCAACTACCTGCAAGTGACATTAATCGGGTCCCACTGTTTTACGTGCCTTCCGAAACACGGAGGCGGTCGGATATCAAATATAAACCAGATTAATGAATGAATTGCATCTTTTTGTTACAGAAGTACTAAATAACGCCATATTCGACGAAGACACTGATGAGATGGCCACAGTTTTTCCGAACCAATGTAAGGTTTTAAAACGCTTAATTCAAAAGATCTTTTAAAAGTTAATTGGGATGAAACATCTTTTGTTTAATTTGAAGAAATCTTTTGTTTAACTTCAAGAAAATTTACTAATAATTAACAGGAGCAAACAAAATAAATGTCTACGAACTGTGTCTAAAACATTCCATTAGAAGCCTTAATACTGAACTTCATAATATTTCTGAATAGGAAAAAATATGTAAGGTCTTGTGTTTCTTACTTTAATAAAAACTGGGAGTTCTCTGAAACGCATCATCTATTAATTAGGGATGAAATTCTTTTATATAATTATATACTATCGGGCCCGGCGAATGTCGTCGTATTCGATTCATTGCTTGCCTTCACTGCCAGTGGATCTCTGTCTTGGATGCAGGCCTAAATATCCTTATTCCTTTGTAAAATATACCGATCCAAACTTCTTCGTTTTTCGAAAGGCACGCAAACAGTGGATCCCGATTAATGTCACTGGGTGATATAAGTGTTGAAATTGTAGAGATTGTGGCTATTCCGGGGATGACGTCAGACGGCAGTCGGTTTTCTTAACTCTTCCCACACCCATATCCTCTGCAAACTAAGCGGACCCTGGTACTAGGCCCGGATAACTCTAAGTAGAAGAAGAATAATAAGAACACCTTCATATTTTGACTAGATAAGGTATACTCACTTAGTAAATATAGTCCAAACATCAGGTAGCAACCGACAATGGCACCGCAGAACTTCAAGAAGCTATTTCTTGGTCCCGACCAGATCTCATTAATCACTAGCAGACGTCGTCTTGTCTAATCAACTAATCTCCTTTGTGTCTTTTCCATAAAACGTGACACTGGTCAAATGTTTATAAAATAACAAGCTATGCCCGCGACGCGACTTCATCTGCCTAAAATTAGGTGAATAAAGTAGATTTTAGAATGATCACATATAGCCTATAGACTTTCTAGATAAATGGGCTATCTAACACTGAAATAGTTTTTCAATTCGGACCAGTAGTTCCTGAGATTAGCGCGTTTAAGCAAACAAACACACTTTTCATCTTTATATATTAAGAATAGATTATTTTAAAGGATTCTGAAGTAGTGATCAAATCTGCATTTTCTTAATATTTTAAATAATCTTTTTTGTTTCCCCTTCTTTCTTTTCTTTTCTTTTAAACCCTTCTGAAATAAGGGGAATGAAACAAAACAAACAGAATTTTGAACGGTCCAAGCGGTTTCCGAGTTTTAGCGAGACTAAAGAACAACAGTTGACTTTTATATATCGCCCATTTGCGACGACAACTTGTTATCTAAAAAACCTCGATTTTATAGGTAACAATTTTATAAGTTTTCATCGCTGTTATATTTTTAAATATTGCACTAATTAAGTGTGTGATTCTTGAGTGTGTTTAACACACACTCACGGTGTAACTTACCGCAATATTTAAAAATTTTACAGCGATCAAAAGTGAAATCCTATAAAAGCGAGGTTTTTAGGGTTCCGTTAAAGGAACCCTCATAATTTCGCTCTGTCCGTCCGTCCGTCTGTCTGCCCATAAGGTGGTCTCCCTCAGCATTTCCAAACTATTAGACGTAGAGACTTGAAATTTTCCATGTTGATAGAACATGCTAAAAACTCATTAGGAAATATATATTAGTACAGGTTTTAAATAGTTATGTTAGAAATTATTGAATGTTTACGTTTCTCGAAAAACAATATCATAAAAAATGCGTGTTTGCGGGTGTATTTTCATTTATTTCTATATTAAAAAAATTGAAAACTCCCTAAGGCAAGTACCTCGGCCGTTCGACCCTGGGCCCTGACGCTAAGGCCTCTTTGACCCTCGCATCGACTTCTGCCCGCTGTTCCGCCAAAACGGCCGTGTTCTGCTCCAACTTCTTCTTATCCTCAGCTAACCTCCTCTGCTTGTCCTTCTTCACTGTTGACTGACGCTCTCTCATCATCTCTTCTTGATCCATTTTTTCCTAAAATTATGCGTGTCAAAATGATAGAATTTTGAACTGTAGTGCAATTTCCAATAAAAACATTTACGCAATTAAATAGCCAGGTGAAAATATATATCGTTTATCAATTCATTTTCGTTTAAAGAGGCAGACCGGATAAACTGTAGAACTAAGACTATTGGATAGTCTGATAGTAGGTAGTAGTTGGAAATTCTACCACCAAGTGAATAAAGAGACCAAGAGCTTGTTAAAATACGCTTAAAAGAAGGGTTTCGTATCTGATACACGATAAAGGTATTTGTTAAATAACTTAAGCCAGTTAGGGCAGCTTCAAGGACGAACGGACAGAGCGAAACAATAAGGCTTCCTCGCAGGTCTACTGAACCCTTAAAATATGTATAGTATTTTCCGATAATGACCTATAAAACATACTTTGTAATGGATTCCACACTGACACACACACTCTTCATTTCCGATTTCTTATACCATGAATCACCTCTATTATATCAATAAAAATCAAATTTTCTAATAGTCACCTGAAATTTTACATACCGTTAAAAGATAACAATTTACTTTGTTATCTTTTAACGGTTTAGTTAATGTGATTAAATTGTCAAATGTCGTATTAAGAATAAAATTTGTACTTAGCCATTTGTAATCATATGGTGGTACGTAAGTCTAAAGATTTTTGACGGAATTTCGACCAGACGGCGATTTCTAGTAGTAGAAAAGCGACGAATATATTTCGTATTACGGAATGACTAAATAAATGTACAAATACGTATATTATAATTCCACTGCCGCGTTCAATAATTGCTAAATATTTTAGCACGCTTTACAAAATCTATGCAAATTTGTACCGTTAGGTATTTAACGTAAACAGCAGTAGGTAATATGGTCTTTTAATTTTAATATTCAGAGCTCAGAAATAGTGCACGCATTGTTAAAAGATAATGAAACTATGACGTACTAAGCACTTAAGCACTTATTATCGCAAACTGAAATGAAAATGCCATTAAGAATAACTCAGTCTCGCCTTGACTTCCATATCTGCTGGACCATTTCGATATTCTTTTGCGACTCGAATCTTAAATTATTATCTTCGGCATTGACCTATGTAATAAGTGCTAATAACTATTTTTATCTTCTAATGTCCAAATTTAAAATAACAATAAAAAATGCTTTATATATATCGCATAAGAGAGATAATAATAAAATCATTTCCTTATGTTTTTGATACACTATCAGTATTTAGTTCAAGACATTTGAGTATGATAATGAACTTTTAGTAACACACCAGGCCTCTGCTCATGAAATTTCAGGATGCATCCGTATCATACAGTAGTATCAGAAGAGAGAACTGCTGCTTTACTAAAAGTTCATTGTCCTACTAAATTGTATTGAACTAAAGTTACTATTAGATTGGATGATGGAGGACGTTGAAACGATGCTGCCTGCATCTTTAACTCACTTTACCCCTAAAACGTAAACGGTCATTTTAAAACTATGCGTGCGATATATTCCGCTTAAAATCCAATCCAAAAACGCCAATATTGAATTTGTGATAATTTTAAAACATGATACTAAATATAACGAATTGCAATAAGATTTATTAATTAAAAAAAAACATCTTTTGAATTGAAATTATTAGTGTGATAATGTATAAAATATAGATAATAGACGGGCTATGAAATCATGGGATTAAAACTCAATATTAATTACGTTTAATCATCAGCTATTTTTATGTCAAATTAGTAGATAAATAAATATGAAAATCATTAAGTTTTATAACCCCGTGTTTATACAACCAAATTGCCATCGTTCCCCAAGTGAGTTATAAAGGTATAGGTACGTCAGCGGCGCGAGTTGATGATGAGATCGCGTGACGTCACATAACAGCCTTCACAACACAAGTCCGTAAGGACATTATAAAGATGTCATGACATTTTCACATTATACCATTACGGGTGGAAATGATGTTACATTAATCAATTTTGTTTATATTTGTCTGGCGGATTCTTTTTCATGAATGAATATTAAAACTGGTAGTACTTCTAGAGCTTCTTCCCAGCGTAAATCCAGGTCTTAGATTGCAGACGATATGGCTATGGGGCGAGTAAAGATGACCGACTGCCGTCTGACATCATCCCCGTAATCCGCACAATGTTTAAAGTCTCACGACTGCTTTTTACTCCGGGGGGGGGGGGGGCCCCGCTCTTCCTTTATCTGTCCGATAACTGATCAGATCCACTCCGGGAGATGGGAAGAGCACCGGTCTGAACCCCAGCGTTCGGTTTGTGAGACTTCCCGGTGGCCTAAACTCGTCATTAAAGGCCGGCAACGCATCTGCTAGCCTCCTGGTCGAGTAGATGTCTATGAGCGTCGGTAACCACCTAGGTGAACCGTCTACTCGTTTGATCTTTGTAACATCAAAAAAGAACCTTTAAAATTTACCACGGTGTTGACGTGGCGTCCCCTAATTACGTATTTCGACGGACAGTATTAATGTATTGTGACGTTACTCCTTATTTTAGTCTCCATGAACACAAGTAATGAGAAATGAAAACGTTTAGAAGTAGTTAAGTTAATGACAGAAAAAAGTAAATTAAAACTACCCACCAAAGGAATGACTTCTCTGTTCTTCTCAGTAACTTCTCGAGTTGCGTTTAAGCTGCCGTAGTTGTATCTTGAACAAAAGTTGGACGCTTTTACTACAATTGTTATTACAATATTAATTTATATATAACCTCGATATAACGAAACTTAAGGGACTTACAAAGTATTCGTTAAGTAGGAATTATTGATAGGATTTGAATTGTAAAGGTGATAGGTTGAAAAATTCGTAAAATAGAGGTACGTTAATGCTTTCTATCCATATTATGCATTCGTTATAGAAATATATTCGTTATGTAAAGGTATATTTTGCATTAGCTCTAATGGACTCTAGGGGATTTTAAAATAATCGTTAAATGGAGAAATTCGTTATATTGAGGCTCGTTATTAGGCCGTAGAGTTGCGTAAAGTTTCTTGCATGCAAGCTTTTTTACGCGAACGAAGCCGCGAGAAATACCTAGTGTTTATATGTATAAAAAACGTACTTGCACAAATGGAATCCCAGTGACCAATATGGAGGCAGGAAAGGCCTTCCTATCATCAACTTCTGTAATAACCTTATTAAAAAACTTAAAAGGAAGTACAACAGGGAACAACTTCATAAATCATCTAAAAATAGGCATCCTTTTTCTCCCTTCCATCTATATATCCTCTTATTCCAACCCTTTCTTTACTCCTATTTATTTATCTCAATAGAGGTAGCGCCTTACATACAGTTCTTTTGACCAGCAGCCGAATTGTGCCGACGCGTCCGGGTACCAGTACCTCTTTCTTATATAAGATTGGCGTGAAGTGATGGTATTGTTCTCTCGTTACGTTCGATTTGTGCGAACTCCCGATGGCCAAAATCCCTCTTTAAAGGCTGGAAACGCATTTGCAAGACTACTGCTTGTGCAAAGGTCTATGGGCGGCGATCCACCAAATAACTACTTAGATGTTAAATGGTAAAGCCTGCTGGTTTGCCTCTTGTAAGATATTTTCAAAAAAATCAAAAAATATTTAGTATTTTATCGAAACCCAGAGGTAAACCTGGGACCGCTTTCTTGAAGGAAAGATGCATCGATAGACCAGGCATCATGATTAGTCAATAATGTTAAGGAAAAGTTAAAATCGATATCTCCCACGTAAATTGTTGTAACCCCAAAATCCCAGCTTTACAGTAGAGTGTTACAGACAACTAAATCCTAATATAACAGTCACTTTTTAAAATTTTCTTGTATACAATCATGTAATCGTCATTATTGAATATACAAATGTGTACATAATGAGGATTTTATTTCAATTTACATGTTTGTAACGCTCTACTGTGTAGTAGGGAATTTGGGTTACAACAATACCTAGTAGGTATCAAAATATTCTTATGAAAGCTGTCAGTAAACTTAAGATGTATATTACAATTGGATATGTTCACATTCAGTCAGTTTGACTTTTATTAAAGAATCACCCAGTCCCTTTAGTAACTGGATATTTTTGCCCTTTGAAGCGATTCCAATAAAAATAATTGGAAATTTTATATCTACTATTTTTTCGGCTGTTCTTGTATTCAATTTAAGATTAGATAATCTAATCTGTTGTCAAACCGATTTATCTAATGTCAAAGTGCAAGAATAAATTATAAAATCTACCTAATACAAATTTTTAAATGTCATCTAAGAATTTTGTGGTTTATTTTTTGCATTAGTATAATAATGTTTATGTACGTATATTTTACCTATTTTTATTACAGAATTTTACTTTTGTGCAGTATATAGGTTTTACTGGTGAGAGAGGCACTCAGACAGTTGTCGCCAAGCACTTTCTCTTAATCGAAAGATTTGATGAATTTCTATATGTTTTATTAATATTAAATATATAGAAAAATATAAACTATTTCGATTAAGAGAGACAGCTAGTAACTGACATCTGTTTCCCGCAACCTCTTCCCCGCAACCTCTTCCGCGAGTGCTAAAAAAATTGCGATAGCTCTTGACCTCATTAATCTAGCCCTATCGTTAAATCATTCCTAACGAATGTCTACTAACTATAAACAAGGAGGTAGTCCATGCCAAATGTCATCTTTGTCATTTCGCCTTTGGATAAATACCATTCTACGCTTACGAAGTGGCGGGAAACAACTAGTAGAAACATATATGTTTTGTTCCTATTGTCAATATCAGAAACAAAGCATTGCAGGATTCTTCATTTCCGCGCAACTTCCACGCTTTAATTTCCTACTTCTACGGAGACGTGATTAAAATTCTATTCAGCCAGGATGGTAAAAATAGCCCCGCTTAAAAAA
>JANCMC010007202.1:12272664-12342514 GCA_024363005.1 Charaxes varanes | reverse complement strand
TCTCTATCTTTTAAGAGGCGCTTGCTTCCTTCCTTCCTCCAGCCCGCTGACGTCCACTGCTGGACTTAGGCTTCCTCCATAGATGTCCAAAGAGATCGTGTCTTCGCGACTGACATCCAGCAGTTTCCTGCTACCCTAACTATGTTGTCGGTGTATCGTGTAGGAGGCCTTCCAGGTTGTCGTACACCAGTACGAGGACGCCATTTCAGAACTTTTACTTCTCATCGGCGATCAGTTCTTCGGGCTATATGGCAAGCCCATTGCCACTTCAATTTGCTAATTTTGAGGACAATATCGGTGACTCTAGTTCGTCTGCGGATCTCCTCATTCTGGATTTTATCTCACAGCGATTGCGACATTAAATTCCGAAAAACTTTAATACCTTATTTATAGAGTCCAAAAACACGTTCGCCAAAACGAACCAATTTTATTAATTTGACAGATGACACATTTACTGGTTCAGACATGATTTCAATGGAATATTTAAGTATGCGCCATGAGAGGCTTTCTGCATTATGCCAACATTAAAATATTACACACTAAATCATAAATTAACCGATTAGGTTTTAGGTCTTAAAATACACATTTTTTTTTCTATAACGCCGTTCCTATTGAATTATAAGCGGAATAAGTCGTAAATTACAAAAACCTTACGATTTTCCAAAACTGCATTTTTTGAGTTAGGTCAGTTTACGAGTAAGCGTGTGATATATGATTTTTTGCTATTCGACGTTAAAATTGCGTTTATGAGAATACGCCTCGAGCGTCTTTCGTCTCCTCGCAAACGTTTATGGCGCCTGTATCAATGTTCACACAGTTGTCATCAAAGACATCACAACGGTACACGTAAGATAGAAGCACTAATTATCAAGATTCCCGTTGCCGCCATTTATTCCGGTCGGATTATTTTACAAGATGCCGTCAGAATGCGATAGTTCGTCACACTGATTTACTGTCTTTAAAATATTATACACCACAATATATCAACTCTTAAACATTATAAAATTAAAAAGAAGAAAATATCCTTCTTCCTTTGGAAAATCGTTCCTTCTAAAAGTTCCTCCCATCACCATATCAACGCATATTCAGTGAAAAATATCCAGTCTTTTAACTTAGTATAATTTACTATCAATTAAAGGTTAACTAGGCTATTAGTATACTAGAATGAAACGACTGTTTTTTTTTTAAATAAAAGCCATAAAAACAAAATAAGAGCATGCAAAATGGAACAAGGTCTAGTTCTTCGCAGTTACGCTCTATCTATAATTATGCTGTATGGATGCATGTGTTTATAGACATTAGGTCTAGTTCACTCCTATGCGCCCAAAAAGTGTATATCTTAGTACATATATAGAAAATAAAATCTTTATATCTCGAATGTGACCGAACCCCCCAATAAACATATAAAAGAAAAAAACATTTTTTCTTTCTTAAAGAATATTACCTATCTTTTTAGTTATGTCTAAGATTAAAAGCTTATGTCAGAAGTGGGAGCGACAATACCCCAACGGCGTCGGGATTTGAAACGGTTACCTTGCGGATTTCAGTCCATTTTACCGTTGAGCTATTGAGTCTCTGACACTACTTTAAATTGAAATTTACATGAATATAGTTAAGATTAACTATTAAAAGTGTAAACCTGATGTAACAATAAAAAAGAAAGCAGTATTAAAAAAACATTATCAAGATATATCTGAAAAAGGAAAGAAGTATTGTTACATAGATTATGCATATTCAGTTGCAACATTATATGCAAAAAGTCTATGGCACAGTTTTTTTGTTTTGAAAATACTTTTAATATTAGTTTATTTTCATGAGAATCGAACCCGATATCTTTCTTTTTTTCCTTAATTACCTTTTTTTTTATCTCAAAATTAAAACGGAACTTTAATGGATGATCGAAAGTTTTCGTCACACCCTGGGCATATTACGCATTAATAAGCCAAAAAATCATAGTCATGTTTATATTTTAAAAAAAAACACACTATGATCACGTCCTTACTTATCATAACTCGTTGCAACAAAAGAGGTTCTATTTATAGCCCCATTGATAAGTCGGTCATTGATCTAATTATATCTCATCATCTCCCACATTGTTCGTCCATTGAACAACTTGCAGGCTTACGCAGAACACTATTTATAAGGTCTGACGAGCTAGAAAAAGCGTGTATATTGTGTCTGTACTGTTTAATAACAGGAATGAGTATTATTCATTCTAGAGATTGCCGATGGGTTGAAATTCGAACACAAATCTTTAGATTTACGTATATGCTAATTTGAAGCGATGTATAGTCGACCAAGAAAGTGCTTTACCATTTTGGATGACAGCTCCTAATTAAAGAGAATTTTGCGAAGGGTTATTGTTAGAAGTTAACGTAATGTATAACAAGCCACAATAAGACTTTTAAGTAATTGACGTGCAAACGTCATTCGACCTTTTTGCCACAACCAGTTTGCCACACAAACCAATTTGTTGGTCGACTATACAAAATGTTAATTCTTTGTACAATGACATTGTTATATTCGACAATTAATGTGCCAAACTTTATAAGTCTTCTGTCCGCGCATCTTTTGAACATTGATACCGAAAGTTTTTATAGATACGAATATGATCTAAGTCAAGTATTAGTGTATAAAAATAGTATGTTTATAGTTGTTTTAATTGGAAAAAACTATAAAGTACCGATGTAGTCTATTGAAGATGCACACTTAGAAACTAATGATGCACTCTTTATTTGAAAATTTTATAATTTTATAGTCAGTAACACTGAAACCGGTAATTTTGGAACCTCAATAGCTCTATAGACTGTAAACAAAAATGGGACTCAACCGCACTACAGCTAGAGAGTTAGTAGTGAGTAGTAAAGTGTGTCCCATCCGGTATGGCCGTGGCCTGCAAGTGAGGCATACCATCGTGTTGTAACAGCCCAAGAACAGTGCCACTCGTGTCAATTCCTCGGTGGAATCAGTTGCCACCTTATAATCAGTTGCCACCCGATATTTCCGAACGGATACGACTTTGGGACCTTCAAGAAAAGAGCATGCTCATTTGTCAAAGGCCGGCAACGCATCTGCGTGCACTCTGGTGTTTCAATTGTTGGTAGTCGCTTAGGTGAATACTCGATGGTCGATTACCCCTTATCAGGAAATCTCGGAAGCCGCGGGACGTATGCATAAAGTTGAAATTTAGCGAAAAAGACAAACAAATAATAAAATATTATTAACATAACATTTTTTGTTACTATAATGCCGTTTTTATCGAATTATGAGCGGACTAAGTCGTAAATGGCAAAATGTATTTTGCGATTTCTAGTAAATCAGCTTTTTTGAGTTAGGTCAGTTTATGACTAAGCGTGAGTTGTTTTTACAAGCAGTCAGACATTACCGGTTTACACCAAAGTTATATAGAATAGAAAATTTAATTAATTTAAAAAAAAAATTCAATTCAACATTCAAGTAAAGAGGATATATATTACCGTGTCTAAGAATTTTCCCATTCTGTGCTATATTTCAAACCTTGACAAAATTTTTTGCAGTTGTTTTTTTGTGTTAAAAATAACAATATGAGAGGTTTCAATTAATATTTCTAACTCACGTGTGTGACTGTTACGTTTTTCGCCTTCACTATTGTATCTTTGTGAACTTTTGCATACATGTTGTCATGGGCATAGAAAACGACATATACCTATAAGTATCTTAGGGCCTAGCACGTCAAATGGATTAGTACACACCGATGTTTTCCCTAAGGCCCCTATGAAAATACACTCGTAAACATGAAAAATTATTTTCAAAAATTCCTAGAAAACATTAACACGTAAAGAACATTTTAATAAACTAAATATATGTATCATATTAACACGTGAAGCGAAAATTTTCAGTAGCATTTTAAAAAAAATTCGTGGACGGAGGAGTATGAAGTTTGGCGCAATACTTTAATATATAAAGCTGAAGAGTTTATTTGTTTTCTTGAACGCTTTAATTTTAGGAACTACTGGTCCAATTTGAAAAAATCTTTCAACGTTATATAGCCCATTTATCGACGAAAGCTATAGGCTATATACCATCACGCTAAGACTAATAGGAGCGGAGCACCAATGAAGAATGTTTCAAAATCAGCAGTTTCCCCCCTTTTGAGAGCTTGCACTGCGTGCGCTGCGTAAACGATTAAAGTTTCGCATAAATCATGTATGACGGAATTGTTCCCCTTTAGAAGTTCTAAATAAAAGTGTCCGCGACGGCATATATCTATCTTTTGAGGTTCGCTCCCTATAACTTTTTTTCTGCTAACTAAATTTGTTCTAAAATAATGCATTACTTGCGAGGGTGTATATAATCATGTTATCCAAAACCAATTTATTTTAACCCCTTAGTAATATAAGTGATTCACGCGGACGAAGTCGTGGGATATAGCTAGTATTATTATAAAATGCTAAATTCAAAAGTGAAGTAAGAAACAAAATTAAAGACATCTCCATAAAAATGCACAGCATACATACCCACTCACACACACGCACACACGCGAACACACACACCCACACGCACACGCTCACACACAAACACGCACACGTAATAAAACTTACTATGGGATATAGCATAGAGTAGTCTACTTTATTAGGAAATTTGCAACTCGGATGAGTGAGATGACTGAAAATTTAGGTTAGCACTCGCTTAAAGTTTGACAGTTGTGATAACTAAAGAGTAAGTGCCTGTAAAAAAAATTAATAGCCCGCTGTAAAAAAATTAATGAACGATCAAAGCATTTGTAAGTTATGTTTAAGCATATTTTAGTTTTTTTTTCCCATCACCTGCACAAAGCCAAATACTATAATATATTTTTAAAAAATGTTCTGTTAAGAAATTAGCGATACGTACAGATAAGTTTACTTTTAATAACAGATGTAAAGAATTTTAGGATGGAGTGAGGGGACTTACCTATCGCCTTAACACTAAATTCGTTTGATTTAAACCTATGTGAAAATGTTGTTATATTTATGAACTTATAGGCAAAGGAAAATTTAAAGGTTTAATATAATATTCGAGTGACTTTAAAAGGTAATATAACTTGTCTTTAAAACAGTTTAGACTTTAAACAAATTAAACCAAAGTAGAGTTTCTAACCTTACATTCAAATATTTATATATATTTTTTAATTATTAAAGTTAAATCCGCTGCGATCGGATTTGAAGAAACCGTGAATATTTAACGAATTGTTGGAAAAATTTACGCTTAAATTGAACGTAATATGGTTCGGGTTGAAATTTCGGTCGCAAGGTGCGTGCGCTCGTAAAAACATACCACAATCTACCCAATTAGGATTGCAATTGGTACCATGTCTAGTAAAATCTAAAGATTTTGGGATGGACGGTTGGCCCCTTTTTTCTTAGCTATCTTGTATGTGTCCATTGTCATTTTATCTAGCTAATTCTCAGAACAATGTCGAAGAAATGTTACAAATATTCGACCTCCTCTGTGTTCCGAAAGGCTCGTAAAATTATAGGTTCCGATTAATGTCACTGAGTAATATTAGACGTGAGATTGTGGGGATTCCGGGGATGACGTCCGAAGGCCACTTTTACCCGCCTCACAGCCTAATCCTCTAGAATTTTAGCGGAGCCTAGTACTAGACCGCGAGAACGCTAGAAGTAAAAGAGGCTTAGATGATCTGAAACGTTCCGACAAAAATCCAGCATAAAATCTGTCATTTAAAGAATAATATTATTCAAGCTCAGTACCATATACTAATTCCTTCTTTCTCGCGAAACATACCGCTACTACAGTTTTTCAACAAAATGTATAAAAAAAAAATAGGGATTCGCATTTGTAAACATATTTAAAATTCCACACGAAAGTCAACTTTCAAAAATTTTATTCGGCAGTTCGTCGTAATGCGGGGTTTATCGAGTTCAGAACGTCGCCCGGCGCGATAGTAAAGGATAGTAAAGCCCACCGCCGCGATGCATGCACGGCGCATACTCTATAAAAATACAAATAAAGGCGCCGCCACACGGACACTTTGCTACAGATGTATGGACGTGAATAAAGAATAACGCAAGGTTGTTTCACACGGGAATTTAAGCTGGCGCAGCGTTTCTCCGCTGTATGAATTATAAACAGCGTTTTTATGCAATGAAACTTCCTTACTAATAGATAGATAGATAGATAGATAGATAGATAGATAGATAGATAGATAGATATAATTTTATTTGTTCACGTATTAATACAATGAATAAACATAATGAGTAAAACAAAGCTATTTCTAAGTACGTGGGACAAATAGGGTTACCACTCAGCATAAAGCCGCAGCTAGCTGCAGCATACAAGCTTTTAATTTAAGCTTAGTAGGAAGGGAAAAAGGGAATATTAGACATACCTAAAAAGTATTCCTAATATTCCTACGTTTCTTTACGAGTTTTATTTGTTATATATTCGTTTGTATATTACAGATTATTATCCTTCCAACGGGCAACAATTGGCAGCAGGAAGTGTCGGTGGCGCGAGCGGACGAGGTAATACGGGCGCGCTCGTGCAGCAGCCGGTGGCGGCCGCCGCTGCAGCCCCTCTTTCGCACTCGCAGCCCGCGCCTCACATACACCCTTCTATATCCGGTAAGATTCATACACAACTACACAGACCGTGTCATTGACGTAGTAATTAAATAATTCCGCAAAAATGGAAAATCTTACATTCGACATTTCTGTTCTAACTCCGTGATATCTAGTATGAATGAAAAACCGGACAACTTCGAGTTAGAATCCCGCACTGAGGGTTCCGTACCATCACGCGATACTTTATTTAATCAGGTTATTTTAAGATTTTTACTTTTAATAAGATTTCCTTTGACAAAATCGCCGCAATTTTTTTTCCGATGTAACTACAAATTTATGTTTACTAGAGTATATACTTGTACTTCAAGATAAAGGTTCTTGCCTAATTTCACGATCATGGGTCAACGGGAAGTGCTCTATAAGCTTTGGTTCTCTTTGCAAATGGGAAATGTGTCAGAAGCGGTCATATCGTTTGATGGCGTACAGCTAGCTGGACTTCGGTATTTAGTATTTATTTCAACCTTGTAGCTCTACGCGTTCCTGAGAAAAATGGTCGTGACAGACAGACAGACAGACAGGCAGACAACGAAGTGATCCTATAACGGTTCGTTTTTTCCTTTGGAGGTACGGAACCCTAACCTAAGAGCTTCTAAAATGGAACGGCAGATTAGCAAAACAACTACTAACTACTTGGGGCAATAAAACTATAAAAGATAACATTTTTTGTGTTGTACAATAAAAGTAAGCGATGGGCTATCTGTTCTATTTCTAAAGATCTTTCCTTTATCGTCGTCTGACGTGTTCGAACAAGTATGACAACAATTTGGAATTTAGTAGGTACACGATCAAAGGAAGTAAATTTAGTTTAACAGGAGGCCAATAGCTCAACCTTAGAAGGAAGGATTAAATCAACAAGAGAACCCGTAAAACAAGTATAAAACAAATATAAGAAAAAAAAACAATTAACAATATTACAAGGCGATTGATGGCGTAATTTTGAATAGCACACCATTCTCCACCCCATTTATGTAATAATCGAAAACTCATTCCCAATTACCTATCGCCATTACTGTTCAAAGTTCACACTCTGCGTTTCGCACGGGGCGAGAAGATTTATCGATGTCCGAATTTAATTATCACTCAATAGTCAACGGCGAGGACCCCAACCGTAGGCTCCGTTTAATTAAGTTACATCTGCACATAACAGCTCAATTTCACGACATCAATTTTAAGCATAGAGAACGATGATTTTTTTAGGGTTCCGCAGTACTACAAGGAACCCTTATAATTTTGCTCTGTCTGTACGTCCGTCCGTCGGTCTGCCCGTAAGGTGGTCCCCCTCTAGCATTTCCAAACTATTAGACGTAGAGACTTAAAATCCTCCACGTTGATAGAAACTCATAAGGAAAATTCAGGAACAAATCAGAAAACAACTTTTGAATTTATTTAACAAATACGTTTATAGTGTATCAGATACGGAACCCTTCTATATAAGCGTGTCTTGAGCTATCTCTTGAATTCGTTACAGAAAGGTGTTAAAATTATTGAAAAGAATTTAAATTAAAACTATGAAAGTATTTGTATGTGTGTCGTGTATGTGTATCTGTGTGTGTGTATGTGGATGTGTGTATAAAAGTGTATGTGTTTAGATGCATTTAAGTGTTGTTAAGTTATATTATATTTTATTTAATTATTTTTGGGAAGCAGTTTTACCTTTTATTAAAAAATATTTTATCTTCGATACGCATGGATGGCATAGATTCCTTTAACTAATAACTACGTTCATTTTAATTAACTTTTAAATTACAATGGCTTTTACTTGCACACGGTGCCTCGCAGATCTCATTAAACGTTATACTCAGTTGTAGGTGGTAGCATTGTGTATCTGTGTAATTGCGAATATTCGAAAAATTTCCATTATCCAGTATATACAGAAAAGATGCTTACGTAACTGGCGAATTTACATTTCAAGGCGAACATTAGCGCTTCAATAAATTGTAGTCGCCACCTACTTTTCTTATATCCCTCGAATTAAACTTAACTAAAATCGCATGTAAACAAATCTAGATGTACCCCGCGTCTTCGTCCGCGTGGACCATTCTTATCACTTAGGGGTTTATAAAATACTTTTTGGATAAAAATTAATATCACGTTTATAAACGTTCATAAATAATGCATTATTTTAGAACAAATATTGTTATAGTGAGCTAATCTTATAAGATAGACATATGCTGTCTCGGAATTCTATTTAGAACTTTTAAAGTAGAACTATTGTGTCATACGTGATTTTTGCGAAACTTTAAGCGTTTATACAGCGGAATCTCTCAAAAGGGAAACAAAACCCTTGATTTTGAAACATTATTCATTGATGCTATTCCAAAGCATTTGTCTTAGCTTCACATCGTTTATGGCTTCGTCGAGAGTCTCCAATCTTGCTGGAGGTATCTATCGGCAATTAAGTTATAAATTTAACTTGCTATACGATGTTGATTAACAACTTTTTATACTAATTATTAATAATAAACGCACACGGACACACTGCCCAGCCCAGGATTCAAGGCATACTGTACAGACGCATCCTAAATATAGAGAGCTGTGTTATAACTTATTTTTTCCTTTCAACTACGCAGTAATGTTAACATTAATCACTACTTAACCGATCAGAAAGAACGTCTTTTCTGCTCAGAACCAAAACACTGCAGTAATATTGTATGAAATGACATTACTGCACTGTTTTGGTTTTATATAAATTTACCACAGAGGTTTAGTGTCATTATCATTTAAAATATGTTGGACATTATTATAGATAATCAAATAGAAACTGGATGAAAATAAAAATCGACTGAAGAAATTCGAAAAAAGAAAAAATAAATAGCGCACGTTCTATACCATTGTAAAATTTTTCTTGCAGAAAAGTTTAAAAAATAGTAATAGATAGGGATGTAGTTGAAGGAAAAGTTGATTAGACACCTTGAGTGAGTCATTAATGAACTCGTGATAAAGGTAAGTTGGTGCCGGAGTGAATTTGAGGGCACCAACGTAAACATTCGCTTGGGTACCAACGTACTACTCGTGCATTAATGACTCCCTTTGCGTTCAGTGCAATAACCTACTATTACTAAACACGTAGTGATGTCCATAGCAACCTATACCAATAATTTATATTTCTTCTTCTTTTCGTTTCAATGGCAAAACTATATTTTGGGTGTAAGGGCCTATATGTTCAAAGCCCAAAAAGTAGCTATTGTTCGTAATAGTTTTTAAGGTCTAGGCATGCTACGTTAAAAATATCAATGTCTAAAAAGTTTTCATTATAATTTCGGCATACTCTATAAATTAGTGAATTTGGTGCATAATGAGTTGTAGTAGAGTTTCGCGGCAAAGCTGATTTTACAGTTTCATCACGTCTGTTTCTACGTTACCTCATTTTAGCTACGGTTAAATTTTGATATTATGAGCGTATTTCATAATATTTTACAAATATGAGCCAAAAGTTATACCTAAAGAACCTGCATAGAAAACTGTTTGAAAAAAAATATAGAGTTTAATTTGTAGGTAAAACCATACCAATCAAACCACGACAATTCTTTAAAATTATTCAATAAACTTTATCAGTGGAATTGTTAAGAAATAAAAGCAAAACAAAAAGTCAAAAAACGCGTTTACATTAGAATGAGTAGAGTAGGGATAGAAATTAATTATAAAGCCATAAATTAATAATGGGAGATAGGGGAAATATGCTACTCAACAACAATTATCATTTTCATTGAATAATTTTGCATTTCTCATCGTAGTTTTATCGCTAGTGACCCGTGTAAACTCTAGACTCAACGGCCGGGCCGCATTTCTACACATTTCTCCATGATCCCAGCCATTGATGCGGGACAGCGACGGACGATGTTGGAGAGAGACGACGCTATTCATTGATACATTGTATCGCGCGTTATGTTCTTGTTTAGGATCTAGTGGATGACTGGCCTGTAATCGCTTCACTCTTTAGCCGACTTTATCAGAAAGGTGATAAAGTAAGCTTGATTGTAATTTTTACATTTGTTTGCAGAGAAATTATAATTCATCGGTATATGTCCGTACATACAAAAATTCGTTGATATATAAAGCCTTAAGCCCTCCTTAATAAATGGGATATCTAACGCTGAAAGAATTTTTCAAATCGGACCATTAGTTCCAGATCGACTTGAAGTGGCGACAATGCTGTCACGTCAAGTCACGGTAATGTTGTCACGTTGCGTTCTTTCTTCACGTTTATTTTTTTCTAATCATAATTTAATTAGTAAAAGTTTTATCGTTCATGGATATTTTGATATATTTTTTTAATATTCGAGAGTTGTCGGCGGTCTGAACACTTCTTTAATGGCCGGCTTCGCATCTGCCTTCTGGTCGTGCGGATGTCCATGGGCGTCGGTAGGCACTTAGCTGCCTGCTGCCTACTCGTTTGTCCATTGTAACATAGAAATATATAT
This sequence comes from Charaxes varanes, assembly GCA_024363005.1. NCBI lineage: Eukaryota > Metazoa > Arthropoda > Insecta > Lepidoptera > Nymphalidae > Charaxes > Charaxes varanes. The sequence continues at coordinate 12,331,488 of JANCMC010007202.1, read as the reverse complement.
ATATATATATTTCATATATATGTATATATAGAAAAATTAAGAAAATATATTTATGTTTTTACCCCTTGGAATATACAGACAGAATTTCATCACAATCGGTCCAGCCGTTCACGCATAGTACTATGACCAAGTAATATAGATATTCATTTTTATTTATAGACATGGATATAGATGAAAATGGATTAAAAATAGATATATTTTAACAATATTTAACAAATATTGATTTTATTTAAATCTAGATTTTTTACGTGTCCTATTATTATTTTATGGTTTTACTTGTTTGTCTCATAAACAAAAACAAAGTCAAACAAATTTTTGATTACCTTCAGCTTTGTCATATTGCACTGTATGTTATTAATTTTTTTTTGTTTATTGCATATTATGTGGGAATTTCTTCTTCTTTTTTTATTTAATTCTTTCAATTTTATTTTACTGATCAAACAAGTCGAGGCGAGTATAATCGTGCAGGTAAACCTAAAAGTATGCCAAGTGTATGTTTTTCGTTTAGATAGATCTGTTTCATGCGCCTTTATTTAAAAAACAAAGTAGCTAATAACATGTTTGTATATTGGTCGTCTTACAATAAAATATTTATTTCATACAAAAGTGCCTTCTCTCATAGTGAACCTTTGACGAAGGCGGTGAACGGGACAAATTTCATAGACAAATACCGGAATGGATCGGTACCGGAATTTAAAGCAGCGAGCAACATGACTCTTAAAAAACTTACTTATTTATTTTATTTATTTAAAACCCTATTGCACAAATAGATAATAATAATGATAAAACAATATTGCACAAACTGCGCAAAGGCGGTCTTATCGCTTAAAGCGATCTCTGTTACAGACAACCTAGGCAAGAGAGGATTTCAGAGTCAGTAAGGGTGGTGTTGGAAACAATTAAGTGTATAAATACATAAAATTATGACAAATGCCAAACGTTTTACACATACATGTATACTTTTTTACTAAAAAGATGGTATCAAACCGTGGTCATGACGACCGTATTTATAAATGTCAAATGTCGCTACAAAGAATAAAAATTTTATATACTGCTTTATATGGGCATAGAGTTTTGTTTTTTTTTTAAATTAGATTGTTAAATATCAATAATTTTGTGTTTCGTGACATAACAGGTTACCGAAATGTAAATTTAAAGATTTGTTGCCACATTTCGACCTGGTGATCTCTAATTATATTTGCTTCTGCATGATAAACTAAAAAACTACTTTGCTTTAATCCGCGAATGAATTGTAACAAAGGTTATTCGTACTTTACAAATAACCTTTGTAGAGACTATCTCCCGATGATGCTTCGGTGTCGAAGCCAAACGTGCGTTGAGGCACATCGGAAAGTCAGTGTAGTGCTGGGCTTTGGTGGCGGTTTGGTAGCTTTCGGGTTGCAGCATTACTCCGATTTTCCCTCGTATTCGTTCGCGGATTAAAGCAAAGTAGTTTAGTTTTTCATGCATGACATGGATTTCCGCAAAGTAACGCCTGATTCTATCAGTTAATATAGTATTAGACAATAAAACGCTCAAAAGAAGACGAAGTACTGTCTATTTTATTACTACCCGCAATAATATTAATATACCCATTTATGTAAATAGTGCGTTGGATGAATTAAGATGCAAACGTTAATACAATGTTGAATTGAACGGTTTGCAGACGATTATTAATAACGTTACACTTTTTTGTAAGCCATTAGGACTTGTATTACAGCAAAATCTACAGAAAGACATACAGTAGGAGAGTGTAAGAGCGCCTATTTATTAATACAAGATAGCAACAGTATAGTCTTTGCCAACAAAGCGCTAAGAAGAAGAGTATATTATAATAATATCCTTAATAATATTAAAATACCCTGTTATATGAAGTGCGCGTTGGATGAATTAAGATGGAAGAAAACAATGTTACGGTAAATGGTTTACAGCAGAGGTCAGCAATCTTTGGACAGGCAAGGGCCACATCTTTAGGAAATAAGTTGTTGGCAGGCCACACTTGTGAAATAATTTGGTCTAGTTATTTATTTCTTTCGTTGACATAAGCGATATTAAAAATGCAAAATTTTAATACATCACAATAAACCTTAACGCTCATGCAATGTCCATTTATAATTCCGGAGCCAGATATATCTCAAAGTGTTTGTACCTTTTTGGCCGTGAAGTCTACAAAGTTCTACAAAACTTTGTGAAGTTACACAAATTCTCGGGCCACACTATATGATTATTGAAATGAACCTATGTCTGGTTCCGGTATTAGAGTTAGATTGTCATTTACAAAATAGCTGCGGGCCACAAATTAGAGAGGCCGTGGACCACTTGCGGCCCGCGGGCCACGGGTTGCCGGCTGCTCGCTAGTATGCAGTTGATTATTAATAACGTTACACTTTTTTGTAAGCCATTATGACTGAAATTACAGCAATATCTGTATTATAACAGCGACTATTGTATTAATATCCGCAATAATATGAAAATACCCTTTTATATAAAGTGCGCGTTGGATGAATTAAGATGCAAACGCCAATACAATGTTGCATTGAACGGTTTACAGCCAATTATTAATAATAACGTTACAGTACGCGTGGCCTTATCAGTGTAAAGTTTACGCATAAAAGCCTGTTTATTGCATATAATTACAATAAACAGTAAGGTTTAGTCATCCATGGTAAAGCCGAGGTGATAGGCGGAGAATACACCGTACAACTTTGTAAGGGCGTACGTCATTTAATTTCTTTTTAACAGCGAAAACCGGTCACATTTTTTTCATGATACTGCGTGAATCTGTTGAAATTTGTAAAAAAGGGGTCCAGCACAAAATTTTTTCGGGGTTGAAGTGCGTCTTGCGGGCTCCACCATGATAACAAACATTCCAATAAAACTTGACTTTTTAAACAAGTGCCATTATGAAAAGAAACTATAGAAAAGGAACATTTTATTACTTTTTTTATCTGCCATCTGTGTCCCACTACTGAGCAAATGTCTCTCCCAATCCCCTCAATAAAACGAGGTTCTCGACATATGGTATATATGAGTTAAGTTATTTCTTTATTAGCATTTTTGGCAACGATCTCTTGGTCTATAACTGTTCGATAAGAGAATAGTAAAATTGATCGCAATCGCTTCCATGAAAGTGATTCAGGTGGCCTTGGAAAAGGCGTTTTGTTTATCCGCAAACATTGCTGCGATTTTACCATGAAAATATGCAACGGACACGACACGATATCGTCACGACAATATTTTTTCGATAGAGACGATTTACTTCAATTTCCTTGGTTACCCAAGGCGTCAGTGGCAACGAAATTCATTAAATTTTACGTGTGTATAGCTGCCGCCCCTCCAGTTGCTAATGTAATATATTTTCTATAAAAATAAATAGCTTTCAACACGTAAGGAGATATACCTTTCTAATAGTAAAATCATTTTCAAAATCAAAATTATTCAAAATTAGAAGCGTTGCCACGATTTCTACTGGCTACTCATTTGGCAACCACAGATATCCATAGATATGTAGTTGGCGACGTCGCGATGGCATCTCGATGAGGTAGGAGGCTAAGGGGCAGCGTGGCCGCAATACCTCAATAGTAAAAGGGGTGGACTGAAATCCACAAGGCACCCGGCCGCATTAATACTGCTCAACCTAGCGATCGACTCATGCTGACCACTAAGTTACGACCTCCTCATTACATCAAATTCCTACTATCCCTTAAAAAATAGTGTAAACTTTAATATTTACAAATTGATGATGACGTCGTGTCATCAATTAATTATAATAAGTCAACAAGTTATTGTTTCATAAATTACTTTAAATTGTGGTCATAAAATCTATTATGTTAAAATTAATCACGTTGATGATATAATACAGAAGTGCTTTATTTAGTCATGTGAACATATTTATAACGAAGCTTAAATTCCCGCATATCACCTATCTATACCAAACGATATTATGAGGGCGCATGACCTTTTAAACGACTAAAAAAACGTCAAATGAACCTACGATCCCTGAGCGCTCGCCCGTCCGCTTCTAGCCTATTCGAAACCAAGTTGAGATTCATTTCGTAACAATTTTATTCGCCGTTTAAAAGGTCATGCGCCGTTATAGTATTGCTTCCTATGATGTTTCTTATTTATACAGAATGTAAGAAAAACAAAAGAAATATGCCAATCGTAGGTGGAGCCCCACTTCCGAATATTTACCACATTATGTAATTTTTAAAAATTCTTTATGAATAAAAAACATCATAGGAAGTAATATTATGATGGCGTATGCCCTTTTGGAAACATATCTGCGATCCTGAGCGATCGCCCGTCCGCTTCTAACCTATCCGTAACCAATTTCTTGCTCGACTGTATATACTGTCTGGCTTAAAACTTAAAAAATGTTTTTAAATCCGACTAAGTGATAGAGTCGATTAATTTTAATATTATCACGTTTCCGGCCGCACTCGAGGTTTTATTCCACGGATTGATTTGGAATTCATTAAATTTGATAATACGGTATGACGGCATGATTACTATTTCCAATTGGTTCCCTACGTAGTTGACCGTATCTAAATTAATTTAACAGAACCAGTGATAGCGACAGGCGTAACCTCAGGCGTAACAAACGCATGGTTTATATAAGGATAGAAAAACCTAAGTATCAATCACTGTGATTTAGTACGTTACATATATTTTGGATACAAAATGCACAAACTGATATTAGTTACTTGTGTTATCGTGTTCGCTTCATACGTTTTTGCATATGGACCTACTTATAATTTAAATGACGCGCCATATTTGTTTGAGAAATATGTAAAAGATTTCAACAAAACCTATAAGAGCGATGTGAGCAGAATGCAACATTACTGGGCTTTTGTTAAAACTTTGGTACTGATCAATGAAGTAAACTCGGATCCTACCAAATCCTACACGTTGGGTATCACTCAATTTGCAGATAAAATAGAAGGAGAACCTATTTACTAGCAATAAGTAAGTAATTATTATGACTATCATTTATTTAATATATCTTATTCTTACATACATTTTTAAATATTATTATAAAAACAAAAGCATTTAAAATATATAAAAAAATAGATCTCCGCCGGCAGCGGGGCAAGGAGCCAAGCAACCGGTGGTTAGGGATCCAGATTGAGAAACTTCCTCACAATACGTGCCGTCTCAAGCAATACCGCCTTCTCCGAGCGGAAAGTGAGCAAGTAATGCACGATTGTTATGTTGGTTAACACGAGTGCATTAATTACTCACTTAAGGAAGGTGCGTAATCTACTTTTCTTTCAATTACAGCGCTGCCTATTTCCATTTATAAAACTCTTCTTGCAAAATAAGTAGTATCAAAGTTATATAATGGTGTTTGAATGCGCGCTATTTGTTTTTCTTTTAAAAATTTTTAGGTCGATTTTTATTTTCCGCCAGTATCTTATTGATCTAATGCATACATTTTATGTGAAACTTAATGGGAGACATTAAAATTCTGTGGTAAATTTGAATGAAAATAAAAACACTACCGTAATCAAATTTCATACAAAATTACTACACTGTTTTAATTCTAAGCAGAAAAGACGTCCTTTTTATTCGGTAACGTAGTGAGTCAGGATATCATTACTGCGTAGTTGGAAGAAAAATAAATTTTACTCTTAGTATGACAAATATGTTTACATTAAACACAAACTACACTATTATGTTATCATGATAAAGATTACTATTATAGATTTAGACTACGTTTTGACACTATGGAATAATAAATTGTATACACATACATATGTGTGTGGTTTTATTTTCATAATTTAATATATGAATACTGCATAATTAAAACAATGTTAACATTCGCACATCTTCCTCTATATTCATCACTAGCCGTGCCCGCGATTTCGTCCACGTAAATCTAGGTACAAAGAATAGATTCATTTGTAGTGCAAAAAATTATTTCCTCGATAAATGGGCTATCAAACACTATAAGAATTTTTCAAATCGGACCAGTAGTTCCTTAGATAAGCGCGTTCAAGCTAACAAATTCTTCAGCTTTATATATTAGTATAGATTTTATATGATCCCCCAAGGCCCAGAAGCTCTTCCAGGCGTTGTCAATACGTCTCTCAATTTCCTTCGACTGCCGGTTTTTAAAGGAGACTATGTGGGGTATATAATATATATAATTTAGCTCCTTCAGAAAGTATAGTTTTTTTTCCCATAATTTATTCTACATAGCGATCATTGTAATTTATATTTGTTTCCTATGTTGTGTGTATGTAATTTTAGTTTTAAATTTATTTGTGTATTTATAGAATTATTTAGGATTTTTCCGACAAGAATAGATGTTTTGTATATGTATAATTGAAAAAAATTCAGTTTATTTATAAAGTTGTTTTGTAGGCATGTGATAATCTAAGTGAAAAAGCGATTTTAATAGTTTATTTTCTGTAATTTGGAGGTCTTTTCAATTTGTCTTATAAGCGCAATGTCATATTTCAACAAGATACTCTAGCAATGGTTTAACTAGTAAATTATATTTTATATATCGTACCTTGTGAGAGATACAGCGTGTAAGATCTACGTAATAAGCAACTGAAATAATTATTTATTTCTCTAAACGTTCTATATTTGGCAACATTACATTTGACATCACACAAATGTATCTCTACATTAAACATACTAAATCATTGCGTCTTTGACCAACACAGCAAAATCTTATGGGCAATTTAACTGAAATGAAATACGAAGATTATATGTATGTGAATGCGTTAATTATAATGAAATCAATCAAAACAAACTGCATGATTCCGCATATCTATCGTGAAATTTTCTCTATACCCTAATTTACTATACTATATTAAATGTTACAATGAAATAATACGATACGGGGCTTAGCTCTGCATTGTTGGTTTGCATAATCAGTTAATACAATGAATATATGAAGAACTACTTAACCTAGGGATCGCCACTTTTTTTATGGCTACTTCAAAACATCTGTATTACGAGGCTGTTTAACTTGAAGAGTAATCAGTAGTATTCTTTAAAAAAAAAAAGAAGAAAGGAAATGTATATCAACTGCAACGTTTAAAGGGCTACCCACCCGACTTTATAAAAGTGCTTACAAGCAGCAATACCTTAATCCAGCACATAAAGCAATACTATAGTACTGTTTAGTCAGCCCTAGAAAAGCAGCACAATGTGCTCAAAGCCCTACAACCCACATAAATCTCTTCACAGCCCCAATTCACCCGCGATTCTTGATATATGGCAATCACTATCGTTTGCAACTTTGGAAAAAGTCAACTTGGAGTACTGAGTCAGATATATTCTCGTACATATGTATCTTTTGAAGAAAAACTTCTTTACGCCTGCTTGACTTTGAGAGTATGCTGGTGAATGTGTAACGCGAACGGTGGTTACTTGATTATTTAATAATTTGATTTCATTCTCGAATAACTGAAAAATTTTATAAATTAATGTTTTGTTCAAATTCATTAAATATTTAAACTAAATAAAATTGTATATTTATTTTAAAGTTCAATTATACATATAGAAAAGAAGTTTTACTTCAGTTGTGTGGTATAAAGCACACTCGTGTTTTTAATGTAATAAAAATGGCCAAGAGCGTGTCAAGTCACGCTTATATAGAAGGGTTCCGTATCTGATAGGCTATAAACATATTTGTTAAATAACTCCAAATATTGCTGTCCGATTTCGTTCAAAATAATTTTCCTAATGAGTTTTTAGCATCTTCTTTCTATTCTTATCAACGTAGAAAATTTTAAGTCTCCGTCTAATAGTTTGGAAATGCCAATTGTGATCTTTTAGTATTTTTAAATTCTATTTCTATCTTTCTTTTCTTTTAAACCTTCCCTGACATAAGGGGAAGGAAACAAAACAAACAATTTAAAACTTTCTAGCAGTTTTCGAGTTTTAGGTGCGTCAAACGCGCGTTTATTGTGGTCGGGGAGGCCGAGAACGGATTTTGTGCAATACTCGAGCGCGTCTGAAAACCATATAGGATGTATCCTTGCAACCTATAGTGTACTCCCACCAAATATGAACCCTTAACATAGGGAGGTTCTTTAGAACCCTTATACGAACTCATAAAAATAGGGCCTCAATAGCTCAAGTGTTTAAGGTATGGACTGAAATCCGCAAGGTACCTAGTTCCAACCCCACTGCCGTTGGGATATTGTCGCACCAACTCCTAATACATGCTTTAATTTCAGCTTAGTAAGAGGGGAAAAGAATACTAGACATACCTAAAAAGTATTCGTAATAGGGCTCGTCAGATGAAGATAAGGTAAGTTAGTTACATGGAGATAAGTTTGTGTCAATTATCTAACGAATTCAGCGTGAAATAAAAAAATGGGAGAGTCGCAAAGTTGTGAAAAAAAAGCGCCTCGCCTGTGAAATATACGATCGCGGTTAATTTTTATTGTAAAGGAAATACTCTAATTGCGTAAAAATTATAACCTGACCATTTTCTCAAGGCAATGTAGCTAAAACCATCACGCGTTCCATATTTTATTTTATTTTATTTTATTTTATTTTATTTTATTTTATTTTATTTATATTTTGGAAACATACAGTACTATAAAAAAATCATAACTAACATATATAGAAGAAACATAAACCAAAAAAGTTTCCAACAAATTTGAAAAATAACTTATATCCCTTTGAACGATTGGCCTAGATTTTGCTCTTCGCTATTTGTCCGTTTTATTTGAAATTGGAACAATCTTATGTGTATCCTTTGCTATATTGTTTAACATTTAAGAAACTAATAAAATCTTCTTCTCCTGGCATGGTTTATTTCGGTCTAGTACCGCAGCCCGCTTAAATTGCAAAAGATATACCTGTGGGCGAGTTAAGATAACCGACTGGAATACCGGCCTTTGAGTATGCTACTTTATCACGGGTACATAAATCGTATCGGTTTCGACAAAAGAACCAAAAGCATCAATAAAACTAAGAATAAAATAAATCTATACGAATATAACAGTAGATAAATGCTGCTATCATATAAAATTGTTTTGTACGTTATGAAGAGTCCTAGTACTGGTTTCGAGCGTAGTATTAAAGTGTAAAAGTTCTGTAGTAACTAAAGCGTCCTTTCGATCGATCAGCTTCTACGAGCTTGATTGAAAGCCAGTAATAAAGTTTTGTAGTGGAATTGATTGATTTTGTGCGATTTCCAACGTTTTTACACTGGCATATTACTGTGCTAGAAACAACTCTTTATAAATTAGTCTCAAAAGTTGGCAACGTATCTCCAAACCTCAAATATCTTGTCCAAAGCGTGTCAAGACGCGCTTATATAGAAGGGTTCCATGTCTGATACGCTATAAACGTATTTGTTAAATAACTTCAAAGGCTGCTGTCCGATTTGGTTCAGAATAATATTCCTAATGAGTTTTTAGCATGTTCTATCAACATAGAAAATTTTAAGTATCTGCATCAAAATGCCATCAAACACTGAAGGATTTTTTTAAACGGGACCAGTAGTTTCCGAGATTAGCGCGTTCAAGCAAACAAACAAACAAGTGCTATAATTATAAGATGTCCAATTTAAATTCTAAAGTGTTTTAATTTGAAATAATTAGAAATAGTTCTTTATTTAACATATCGTTAAATAACATGCCGTTATTTAACATACAGTTAAAAAAATTAAGAAATTTTAAAATTTAATGAACAACTAGAAAACAAACGCAAAAACATTTACTAAAGCAGCCCAGAAACCCAAAATGAGTTTTGGCCTCCGACAGGATTTTATGCCACTTTTCTCGGTCCTGTGCTGACTATTGTCGGTCGTCCACCCGGAGATAGCGCAGACCGATTTTAAATTTCTTTATCTATTTAACCTGTTAAATAGATTAAAAAATTTCAAAATTTAATTAACAACTAAAAAACAAACACATAATTTTTAACATACTGCTCATAACTTACTGAAGCAGCCCAGAAACCCAAAATGAGTTTTGGCCTCCGACAGGATTTTATGCCACTTGTCTCGGTCCTGTGCTGACTCTTGCCAGTCGCCCACCCGGAGAAAGCGCAGACCGATTTTAAACTTCTTTATCTCTTTAACATACCGTGAAATAAATTAAGAAATTTCAAAATTTAATGAACAACTAGAAAACAAACACAAAAATATTTTTTTTAATAAGATATATTTAAATATAACTTAACTATAAAACAAACTAACAGAAATATTTGTGAAAACAGTAATTTGCATTTAAATCGAACAAAAATAACATAGAAAATCTAGATGCAGTTTTATATAGACCAAAGGAATATTGCGATTAAAAATATAATTCAAAACAAGGGCATCATATGTTCTTGTTTTGAGTTTACTTGTTTTTAAACCAACTCTCTTTCTCACCGTTTTCATAGAAACCAAAACCAAACCAGCTTTTACCTTACTGCATTCTATGAGCATATGGTACAAGTCGTCAACTTTGTTACAAACCTCGCAAATTGGTGTTTGTGAAATTTTCATTAAAAATTTTTGATGTTTGGAAGGGTAGTGTCCTGATCGAATCCTTAAACCTATTGTAACATATTTCTTTGGTACATGACTCCCATCAAACCACGGTACTCGCAGAGGTTCACATCTAGAAAATAGTTAAATTAAAGTATATTAAACAGCAATATTTAATATACTATTAAGTTATACTAACTATGTACTTCTTAATTTAAAAATCGAAGCCCCTTAAAGTTTTTACGTTTAATTCCCATTTGATTTCAAGCCAGTTTTTCACAGGTGACGTTGGTATAACGATTTTCACGGCTCGTTATTCCAATAAACGTTTATCGAAAAGTAATTTTATAGTTGAATTTCCATTTATACTCCCCAATACCAGAAGCAGCGAATTTAATTTTTTTTAAATAAAGTTTTTAATCAATCATAACTTTTCCGACCCACGTTCAACTAAAACATTTTGATATGATATACATGATATATACCACTGATTCAGAAAAGAGGTGTTAAGAAAAGAATCAGGAAGAAACTCGTTTGCCACTCTTTTAAAATAGTTCTTACAAAAATGACTTCAATACATTTTCTCTTTAACTAGAGTATAAAGCTAGAGCGACTCAACCCCAAGCAGTTTTGTCTATATCTAGCAATGTCCGCGACATAGTCGGCGTAAAATTAGGTAAAAAAAATAGATTCAATTTTAGCCTGATGATATATAGCCAATATGTTTCAATTTAACTATAAAATACGAGCTTGCGTGTCTACTCGGCGTGCATTTTTAGACTGAACGCACTCTAAGTGATATTTGTGTATAACAGGCGGCTGTTACCTATAACACAGGCATTAAGTTGTCTATCTTAGGAACAGACGTTCGTGTGTAATATAGTCCTATATATATATTTATTTATTTATTATTTAATTAAGCTAAAATTGAATCCATTTTACATATTTTTATGATGTATATGGGCATAACATATATGGACAAGATTCTGTATACTTTTTCCTTATATAGGTATTGGATGTAATATTATTATTAGACAAACGATCTCAATAGACCGTGACGTCACAAGTCTATTAGGAATGTAGGTAAAAATATACTCCTATTTATTTCTTATCTTGCAGACATTGTTACTAAACAACAACCTTTTATACAAATATATCCTTGCCCTCATTTTTTTTGTCAATTTTCACTGAGCTGTACAAATTCACAGCTTTTTGTAACATAAAAGTTATTTGCAAAAACTGGCCTACTGTTTGATTGAAGCTGTGGCCTCGTGCACTAAAAAACTGGTAAATAAATGAGTTTAATAGCTCTTCACTACATATAATTCTTTTAGCACTAAAGTAGAGTTTAATACTTGAGGTAAACCTAGAATTTTCTTGTCTTTTAAACTACTTATCGAAGATTTATCAAGTTAGTTATGATATTGATCATAAAGAAACTTTGTGTGTAGCGTGTTTTTCCGGAAAATGGTGGTATTTTTCACCTTTGTCTTTGTCAAATGGTTTTTTTTTTAATATTACAAACGGGCAAACGAGCAGATGATTCATTGTCTTAGTGAATGCCGATGCGACACCCAAGGGGACATGCACCACCAGAAGCCAGCCTTTAAAGGGGGGTTTAGGCCACGGGGAAGAATCGAACGAAAGGCGACATCAATGCCATCCACAGCGGAGACCGATTTGCACGTTCGCCCAATTAGCTTGAAAAGTTTTTGAGCTAAAATTCGTTTGTTATGTGACAGACTTTTCGTTCAATGTTACTACAATAAAACCTTTTTCGTTTTTTTGTTTCCGATATTCCACAAATAGGATTCTTATTTTGAATTAATTTGTATGCGCTCTTTTCTTTGCTCATAAACGAATTTTTATACTTTTTGTTTAAATAATTAGACAAAGCTGTTTTTAGCCATAATTCTGTCAAGCTTTAGTGAGTTTTTAGCACCTTAAAACAACTTTTTTTTTAACTTAAAAAACAACTTTTGGGTCCCCCTTAATTAAGATGCACCAGATTTAGATTTCTCCTTCTTGTTGTAAGTATTTGATAAATGATTTTATTTCTTTTTTGAATGTATAAATTTCCTTTTAGGTTGTTAATTGTAATTTTAGTTTTTTATTATTTTATGTTATCAATACGTACACTCCCTTTTCCCCTCTTTCTCGGTTTTTTCCCTCAAACATACACATATTTCTAATTAACTGATAAAGGGACATTGGCTCATTTTTTTTTAATAATTAATTTTGCTTAATTTTAATACAAATACAAACTAGCACACAGATAAACAAATTCATAATATACATATAATAAATATTCATATTAATTGATAAATAACGTAATCAATACACATAACTTAGAATGCTTGTAATCTTTTTAATATAGTATGTATATATATTAATAATTCTTATGTACTGTTTCAATTCATTTTGTCTAACTAATTTTGCTCTTTCTTGTTTGTTGTATTTATCTGTGGAAACTTTACTGGTCAATGTATTACTTTTATTAGCATTAAGTTTATGAATAACATGAACTGTATGTTTCGACTCTTGACCCAACAATCAAGCGAGAGCTTTTTAAGGTGTTTATTAAAGCTCTTCGCTATAAGGCCATTGACTGAGATTATATTATGTACACAATAATTATTATTATGAGTACTGTTAAGTCTATATGAATGAAAGATTTTTGATTTCGACTTTGACTAAGGAAAAAAAGGGACCCTCATAGAGGGTCAGAAGCACTCAGAGCTATGCAATTGAAATTAATACCGAATACTGAGATTTTATTTCATTAATTTTATTTTTATTAGGGAAACTAACAGTATAATATTTGTTACAAATTTTCTTTTGACATAATTTATACGCCATAGAATCGGGCACATACTCTTAAATTGACAGTATTGTAAAATTTTTACTTTATCAAATTCGACAGTTCGACAGTCAGAAGAACTGTGAATTCGAAACAAGGTGTTTTGGCACGAGGTTTGACAACGAATTTTGTACCAAACGACATGGTGATTGACGGCATTGTAAAGTATTTCGTTTATTAAATTCCAAAAAAAGAATATCGTGTCAAAACCCTGAACTCCATACGAGGTCAGCCATCACACCACCTGGCAAGAGATTTGAGAATTAGCACAATAAAAAATCATTAGACGTAGAATCCGGCAGTTCATAAAAAACCGCTTACCGCCATAACGATAACGATTTGTATTTATCAAACATATAAAACGTGACAGTCGCACATTATATGGCATACTGTATAATATTATCAATAATTATATGTAATTTAAACACCTATTTATTATCATATTATTGTAGAATGTAAACAAATGTCGACTAACACGATATTTTATTGCCGTGGATCTGTAAACCGTTACATGGCGTATAAACGAACGTTTTACAAGACCTGTATCAAATATAAACCAGTACTAGAATGGGTCACCCATCTATCATCCGGTCGCAGCCAGAGCAACTTAACTTAGCGATTGACCCAAATGCCGACCACTGATTAGGCCACGACCTCCTCAAAATATAGATAGGAGTAAAGCTACGAATTTAAAGGTAGATAAAAAGGAGAAAAAGCATACGGATACTACTATCACGGGCGGTATAGGGAGAGCGACAATAGCAGTTAGGGTAGTCCGGGATTGCGCACCCGTAGTGGATCTGTCCCGTTATCGGACAGATAGAAAGGGAAGATCCGACTCCTGGACAAAAATTATACTGAATATAAAATATTTATCCTATTTCTATGAGCCTTTTCCTATTTTAAAAAAGAAAAAAAAAACAACAGTTTCTATAGAGCAATTTTTAATAACGTCTACATTTGATATATTTAATCTTAACCTAACCTGCACCTAAGGAAAATTGAATAGAAGGGAACGTCAAAAAGTCAATTAAAAGTTCCATGTCAATAGTAGACTATTAAAAATTATACATTTTTTGTAAATACAGTATACTACTCCGGTATATATTTAAATACAAGGAGGTAACTCCATGGAAGAAGCCGAATCTCTTGGCTTAGGTATCTCGTGAGTCGGACTAAACACTAGATCCTTGTTCGACGTTGTGTGCAAGGTAATTCAAAACGACAGCCGTCCTCCGGTAGAATATAGATCCATAAGACGATGAAGAATTTTACTGTCTTGATACAAATTCAGCGGTATATGGCCGCGCACTAGATATCAAGCCGATTATCGGCTGCTCAGAAGGCAACACCCCGTTGCTACATTCTACCCGGTACCTCTGCATAATTCCCACAAATACTATGAATATAAATGACTTCGCCAGTGAATCGCCTGGACATCGCCTGCGACCTGTAAAGAGATTATGGAATAAATGATTTTTTTTTTAATAAAACAAGGGGCAGACGGGTATGCGGTTCACCTAAGCGATTACCGATGCTCATGGCAAACTGCAACACTAGAAGGCTCGCAGATGCGTTTGAGAAATGAAGAAGAATGAAGAGATGCGTTTGCTTTAAGAAATGAGTATGCTCTTTTCTTGGAGGTCCCTAAGTAATGTCGGTTCGGAAACACCTAAGCTCGTATCGGATTTCCACAGATAAATTGTGCAAGGTAAGAAGTTTGTAGAAAAATGCACGGTTGTGGACTATAGGACATCCCGGTGATGAGAGTGGAACTTTAAGTTTTGACGAGATGTCTTGTAGTGAAATTCAGCTGACGATATATGTAAGTATGAACAAGTCTTTGGATTGGACTTCTCATGATAAGTGCGGTAAAAGATGCAGAGTGAACGCACATCTCTCTGCAATGTCAAAGGATCGAATCAAGCGAAAAGAGTAAGGTCACCCATTGAAATATGTATCTAATGCCTTCTAATTCTAGTCAATATAAAGTACCGCAGTGCTTATAATTTTCATGCTCACATGGTTTATTTAGTAATACAGTATATTAGAGCATATATATTCTAAATTGAAAAATAATCGTTACAATAATCAAAACAATATAGAATGTATTAGTAATTAAAATCCATTATAGTATTAGCGATCAATTTTAAACAACATACAAAAGTAGGATATCTTTCTGCGACCGCACTAATGACTTTGCGCATCATTAAACATTGCAAGTATTCTCTACGAAGGAAAGTCAAAGGACCATTTGTACATCAATGAAATGGTTTCTATAGTTAAAGTCTGTCCCACAATTGTTAAAAATCCTATAAAAGACATTACCTTTGTCTACTATGTAGAACAAGGAGCATTCTCTCCCGTTGACAATTTCGTTAAAAAAACTTGATGAACTACATATACCTAAACGACGCTTTTTAAAACTATGTACTTAGCGTATATCTAATGTAATACGAAATGACATACGATGCTTAGATAGGATATAATGTTAATAAAAAATAAGGGTTACTAAATTGAACAAAACGATTGGATGAAGCGCAGAGGAAGTCGTGGTTTCAGCTACTTCTCTAACAAAAGTATGTACCTACAATATGTGGGCCTATCTTTTACTTTCCTGTAATTCTATAGAAATATGCTTCAGTAAATCCCGACAAGTATTCTATTAAACAGCCCACACATAAAAGTTACCCGTGCGCGCAATAGCCTTAATGTCAAATGATATTTCATATACTCGATTCACAATAATCAATATCGAACTCGTCTTCCCACACAATAAAACGGCAGATTAAATACGAACTTTAATATTACCCACAACATCATATATGTACCTGCAAATCGTATCTGAATAAATCCGCCATAAACGCATTTTTTGTAACTATTATATTGTGGAGAGGATTCTTACAATATTCAAGAGTAAAAATGATTTTTAGGGCATAGCAACTGGAAACCTCTGTTGATTGTCGTAAAAAGCGTCATTTAGGTATTAATGCTTCATCAAAGCTTAAGTGTATAAGTTTTTTTTTAACGAAATTGCCAATGGAAGAAATGTTTCAATGTATAGGGAGAGAGAGTGTTCCTTGTTCTACATAGTAGACAAAGGTAACATCTTTTGCAGGATTTTAACAATTGTGGGACAGACTTTTACTACAGGAACCGATCCATTGATGTACAAAGACTCCTTTCTTCGTAGAGAATACTTGCAATGTTTAATGATGCGCAAAGTCATTAGTGCGGTCGCAGAAAGTTATCCTATTTTCGTATGTTGTTTAAAATTGACCGCTAATACTATAATGGATATTAATTACTGATACTGTATTGTTTTTTTTTCTAACGATTACTTTTCAATTTAGAATATATATCCTCTAATATAGTGTATTACTAAATAAACCATGAGAGCATGAAAATTATAAGCACTGCGGTACTTTATATTGATTAGAATTATAAGGCATAGATACATATTTCCTAATTCCTTTCGATAGATCATCAGTGATTGTTTTCTAGCGACTATTTTTCAATATAGAATATAGATACTCTAATATATTGTGTTACTAGAAATAACCATGCAAACATAAAACATAACCACTGCGGTACTTTATAATGAATTGAAATTAGAAGGCATGTATACTTCAGTTTTATTTATGCCGGCCCATTGCTTGCAACTATAGTAGATGTAAATTCAGCCTCTGTTGGAAAATGGAAGAAGGATAAAACTTAATAGTATAATAAAATTAATAATATAGATTCGAGGATTTTAATGTAACTTTTGCGTAATTTTTAACTCCGACGTACATATAACGTTCGGGTATAAAACAAAACAAATGATATCACAGATTTTTAGTGATAGAAATAGTTAAGGAAAATAGTTTTAAAATTTTTTATATGAAGTCACAAATAGTTACATTTAAATATTATATCATACCTATTCCAAACGGATACATATGTTCAATGTTTTTGATTTTTCCTCCCTTGTCGATAAATCTTTCCGGCATGAATTTATCTGGCTCCTCCCATAGATCTGGACTAAAATGCACATCGCCGACACCAATGAGGATGGTTGTATCTTTCGGAATTAGATACCCGTCCATTGTCACGTCATGCAGGACTCTCCTCGGTCCCGCTATAGGTACTATTGTGAAATACCTTTGAATCTCTAGCAGAAACGCCATTGTGTAGATCAACCTAATAGAAAATACAGAAAACTTGTACAAGTCTTCGTCTACTTGATAATTAATTTGTTAGTATAGAACGCAAAAAGATTTTAGGCAAGTCTCAACATTTGGTAGTACAGAATACACTCACAACTACAGAATGCACGCACTTCTCTTCAACAATAGTATCAGTTTAAAGCATTCTTTTTTTCATTATGAAAATGTATGTTCAATATTGTATATTGGATTCTGTGGTCATATTAATTTATTGATTGGAGTGAATTCTGTATAAAGGCTCTTATACAATAGACTTCTTTTATTTTAACTATTTTTGATTCATTGAAAAAGTGCCTTGGCACATTAATCCAAGAGAGACGACTTCGGATCGCCTCAAGTTCAACTTTAAATACCTCATAATTCATGAGTTAAAAATAGAACTGGCACTTTTGATCTCTTCTTAAGAGAAGTGCTCTTTTATCGACTCTTGCAACTCAATTATAGAATTAAGCGACTATTTAAAAAAATATTTTCATTTCAATTCAATATCGGACCGCTTCCGGGCAATAGACCTGACTGAATTGAAAAATAAAAGCATTTAAAATGTGAGCATTTTTAAATGGTTGGTATTATAAAACATTACAGGCTGTGACAAATGATCACGAGAGGAAAAATAGGCCAGCACATTTAATTGATTATCGCGTCACAATAATATTAATTTTACTAGCCTTGATTACTCGACGATAAAACTGACTATGTAAGGTGTTCGATTTAAATATCGACCCCTTTGTCTCAACTAACACATAAGTCTTTATAAAAATAAGTGTAATTGTGGTTTACCTACCCTTATGTTAACCTAAGCTAATATTCTTAAGAAATATCGGATAAATCTTATTAATTTTGCGCTCTATAAGTTAGCAAGTATTTATTGGAAAAATAATAACCGCATTACCTGTCGCTATCGGATTTGAGATCACAGCGTAATGAGTGACTGGCGTTAGAGTCGATCGCTAGGTTAAGTAATTTTCTCCGCGGCCGGGTGATAGATGGGTGACCCATTCTAATACTAGTTTTGCAAGTTTCTTTTATAACAGAGTCAGCGGTACAGCGTTTGAGGAAGATTATAATTAAAACAGATATTTCAAGATTAGGCAACGAAACTGTTAATCTACCGTGTAAGTACAATGGTGTCGATAAAAATTAATTCAAAATTAGAATCGCAATATGTAACTGAGATTAAAGCGATTAAACTGAGGTTAGTCCTTGTATCGCATAGTTACAAAGACTAACCTCATTTCTTCCAGAAAAGATTTTTCATGTTAGTGGAAGCCACTAACCATCTCAGGAGACGAGGAAACTTAACTATAGTCTTATATCTTAATATAAAATTGATTTTGTCAATATTAATTATAAAACTTAAAAACGCACTTATGAGGTGTGGCTCTCGGCGTGTCATCGTAGGGTCTTCCCTTGTAGTCCCTCATTGGACGCCGTTCACTGCGCGAGTCTGGCGCGTCTCGCGGCAAGGGCGTGGGGAAGTCCCAGCTGGATTTCTTTATCGCCCTTGTATCGTCATCATCATCGTCCCAAGCAGTCTTATCAGTGGGTTTGAGGGCTTTGATACTGAAATAAAAGTTAATTCATTTGTGAATTATTATTATATTATACAGGGTATAAAAGACATCGTACCGGATACACATCCCACGGGTTCAGTGTACGATTCTAGACTCCCCAGTGGTGAAATTTTTCGTCGGCTTTCTCTTGAAATGTACAACTTTTTTTACCGTATTTTTAACTGAATACTGTATAATATCATTATTACTATCCATCCCGATGCGATTTTAAATCAGAAACAAATTTCTTCAATATTTTTACATCAATCCGCAATGTAAATAAAACTTAAAAGTATGTAACAGGGATAGCGCGTTGTTGACTTGTTTTGTTGGATTGGTTATATGTAAAGTACTGAATTATTAAACCTTTCTTAAGTTGATCAAAACTTAGTAATGCGCTAAGGAGGGCTATCGAGGCCTATAGGGCCAACAGCAGGAACCATACAAAAAAAATGAAGAATATACCTTTTTTGACCTCTTTAGAGGTCAAGATGCGTTACTTACTTGAAGAGTAATCCATTTGAATAAACTTTATTTTGACTTTGGTACTGGCCACTTTGTGTTACCACCGAGGTTATCTAGGTAAAGGTCACTCAGTGTGCTGTGCTATACATTCGGATCTTAATCGCTGCACTGACAAGATAATAATTAAATTCTAGGAACTGTCTAGATTTATGCATTTACCTACATTTTGTAGAAATATAAGATTGTCATTCTTCATCGACAGTCACTATCTTATACTTCAGACATAAGACTAGACAAGTCGGATGGTAAAGTCCTGAATTTTTCAGTTTTATCTTGAGGATATCTAGGACGAACTTTTCGATAGACGTGGTCGACAAGTCAAGACAATAAAGTCAAGACTTTAGGATAAAAATGTTTGTGCTAGGCCCACAAGAGGCAAGTCATAATCGTGTCACGCTTTTAATTCGCCTTGCCCCTGTGGACCTTGCATGAACATTTTCACTCATAAATAAAGTCAACTTCGAACGGTTCGAACAGTTCGAGCTAGGCCCTAAGAAACCTTTTAGCCACACAGTCGTAAGGATCGAATGAAGTTTATGTCATTATGCACAAGTATAAAACAACGCGTTATAAGTAAAATACGTATGTATATAAACTTGCACTGGCGTGAAACAAAAATAAATCAGCGTCAATGCATATAACGCTTATCTTTATTGGTCATATGGCTCATCACTTGAAGTCCACAAAGTACTACAAAACTTTGTACAGTTACACAAAGTTCCCGGCCACACTACATGATCATTGAAATGGTCATTCAAATGAAACTACGTCTGGCCCAGGCATTACACAAAGTCCCCGGCCACAGTACATGATCATTCAAATGACGCTATGTCTGACTCCGGCATTATTATAATGAATTCCATTCTAGTTTTTAAAACATGTTGATATAGAGTAAATCTTTGGTAAAAATATCTACTCCTGTAACAGATTCTTAGGTACTAATTTTGTGTACAAATGTGGATTTTGGGCATCAGCTAAGCTTACAAAAGATCATTGAGATATTATGATAATAAGTGAGTCTGACGTATATTATTGCTCAGATTATCACAATGCTTTAACAATTTCACTCTATTATATTGAGGTATCGAGCATATACCTGGACAACTCAAAAGGGTTTTTGTATAAAACATATAATAAAAAAAAGGTATGGTACAAAAGTTAACGGAACTGGGTCAAAACACTCTCAGCGGAGAGAATTACGTGATAATTTCTAGAAACATCTTACTGAGTAAGATAGGTCATGGATCGCACCGGGCATGCGCATTTCGATATTCCACTCATCAATACAACGTTATTTAAAATCGCATTCTGATATTCCACTCATTACAATGTTATTCAATAATAGATAACACCTTTCCAAAAAAGAATATGTCAATCCAGTTTTGAAATAACAAATACTTACATGCCATTAAATTTAAAGAAATAAGTAAGCTGCAAACTATTTGATTAAAAAAAAGAAACAACAACGCATTTGCCGTCGAAACCATAAGAAGAAAAAGTCGAATTATGAGTCTTTCTCTATTCATTTTAAAAGTTATGAACCGTAAGGAGTGGTACGTGCGGGGAGAGGCCTTTGCCCAGCAGTGGGAGAAAAAGGGCTGTGGATGATGATGATGACCGAATAATATTCTAATAAATCGCTTATGTATATTGTAGGTTGTAATACAAAAATATTATCGTAAATTGTACCAATTTTGGCTCTGGTAAATGCTTCCAAATGGCTGAATAATTATATTCGTATACATTATAAGGCGAACTTAACCTATCTTATTGTGTTAACCCAACACAATTTTGATTTTAACGGAAAGCAAATTAAACAGACATCAAGCCTACAAGGCCTTTGTTTATATCATCGTTAAAACGTATGGCCTAATAAAAAGACCCAAATTGTTTAATTAAAATAATTTCGTATTTTAAAATGAGCTAGCTTCTAATACTAGCACTTATTTTGTACTTGAGGATGTCGTATAACATGACTATGGCACTTCTATTTAATTAGCTTATTTTATAAAAATGAGGCCCCCTGAGTTGTTACAAATTGAATATAAACTATCATTTTTATGTTACATTGTCTTAATATTTGTGATAAGTATAAACTCAAATATCAAAGTGAACGATACCTTTAAGGCATTTTGGCCTTTCGTGGCTCAATATTTAAACGTGAGTTTGAATTTACGTTTCGTAAATAATTAATTTGTTCTTAATGCGATTTCCTTCAATAGTACAAGCTAATATTAAGGAGCCAAAATGTTTATTAATCATAATTATATAAAGTAGCCTGTATTGAGGAGGTCGTGGCCTAATCAGTGGTCGGCATATAAGGCGATCGCTAGGTTAAATTGCTGTTGCTGCGATCGGGTGATAGATGGGTGACCCATTCTAGCACTGGTTTATATTTGCTATTCAACATTATAATAATAAGCCATTGTTTTCTAGATAAATACAACTAACTGTTATTCCAGATAACATCGCTTCCGCTTTTCTCGGTATTTTAAAAATAACCAACGTTAAAATGTACAGTCTGTATTGTGTTAAAATGTTTTCCGCGCTGTTTTTGTACCGTTTATCGGCCAGCGATCGGCAACGCGTGTCCCGCGGGCCGCATATGGCCCGAGAGCCCTCTCTTTATTATGGCCCGCGACTGTTTTGTAAATGACAATCTCATTCTTATAAATAAACAATAATAACATTACACGAGCGCAGTTTTGTCGCGATGTACCTAATTAAATTAAAATAAAACAACACAATATGTAGGTACAAGTAAAATTAGAATATTATAAAAGCAGATTTTTAATATAGCTTTTAATGTCTACCTACATAAATAAATAACTGAACCCCATTTCCAAAAAGTTATTATACAGGTGTGGCCTTTGCTTGTCAAAAGGTCGATTGACCTCTGATATAAAAGACTGTATCAGAGCACGATCAGCACAATAGCAACAAGCAACCACAGCTCTACCAGGAGACTCGCCGATTCATTGGTCTTTAATGTAATAAGCACTATGGTATTTTCTTGAATGTACCTAACTCGTATCGATTCGGAAATACCAAAGCTTTGACAGAATAACTAAAAGGGTTCCCAAAAAAACATTAACGAGGTTTCTAGCCACCCCTTTATTATGTTATTAATATAGAAGCATTAGACCCAACCTTCCTGTTAAGTCAACCTGCACGAAATATCGCGATTAATCTAACCAATACTACTATCGTAAAGGTTGAGGTCATTTTAAACCAGCCATAGGAAAAGAATCCTTATGGAAAACTACCTCATGGCCGGGTTAGAGCAATTTACTCACAAGCTTTTTCATCGTTCAAATAATTCTTTAAATTACAATAGGATTTTTTGAATGAGCTTATCCTTAATGAAAATTTTAAATTTATTTAAGGACATCTCTCGAATATTACATGGAAGTTTATTACAAAAGCGTAGACCATTACGCATAAATATGGAGTTGATTTTACGAAGCCTTGTCGTATGCATTATGAATTGATTTTTATATGTAAAATTTCTAGCAACATCACTTACTGTTTTAAAATTATGTCTAAAACTAGCGATGGACTCAAACGCTGACCACTGAATAGTCCACGACCTTCTCCAGTATGTTATAAATACGTTGTTGCTATAAGAAATAAATGTCAAATTATAACAAAAGACGAAATACAATGACAAAACGAGTGAGGTTATGTTGGAAGCATGAATAGAAGGCCGTCAATGCTAGTTTGTCAAATTATTTTTCTATATCATAAACGTAATTGTCTAATAGATGACAGGTAATATTGTTTTAATCGAAAATGATGGGTTCATTCAATAGTCCATATATAGTCCATATTGAGTCCATATATAGTAGTGAAACTAACAATAATTACCATACAGATAAAACTTCTATCGACGAATTATGCAAAGGTAAAACCTTCCTTCCTTACTTCAGTTCAAGCCAGGGTTGAAACTGACATCAATTAAGGATTGGCGTGTCATCATTACGAATACCGATTGAACCTAATTTTTGAATTTCAACAGTTTTTAGTTAAATTTTTATTATAGTTTAAAATTAGCTTTAACTGTACTGCAAGGGACCTTTATAATTTCCCTCTGTCCGTCCGTCCGTCTGTCTGTCCATAATGTCCTCCCCCCCCCGCTAACATTTATGATTATCAATGAAACTCCTTAACGTCTTACAGTTCAGCTGAACTGTACAAAGTTGTACGTCGATTTGAGACTTGTTTTTTTTTTTTTTTCACTAATAGATATTACTAATAGAAGCCCACAAACAAACTTTCGCCACGCGGAAATGTTTATATACGCCAAAAAAATTTAGAGTTAGAATTTTCTTTGTTGCTTGAAATTAAGTAGCTTTGAATATCAATTTTTACCTTTTATATAATTATTATAAATTTAAATAAAAGCAAACATTAAATCGACCTTAACGAGTGTCCAAGAACTCCTGTTGAAACAAGATAGGTGAGAAGGCTGGGACGGGAGCGGAGCATAACGGAGGTGCCGTCTTAACCTTCTTGGTTATTTTTTTAGCCCCCAAATCAAAAAGAGAGGTGTTATAAATTTGATGTCGATGTCTGTGTGTGTGTGTCTGTCTGTGGTGTCGTAAGTCTTAAACGAACGGTCCGATTTCGATGGAGTTTTTCTCATTTGAAAGCCTTGTGGTGGTTCCTAGCTAGCTACTTTGGTGAAAATTGGTCCAGCAGTTTGAAGAGTATCAGCTCATTTCTAATATGTAAGGCATTTTTGGCATAAGATTTAATTATCATGCTTTTGCTTGAAAGATTTCTCAGTTGTGTTTTAAGCCTATGTTTGAAGAAGATTGATTTAGCCGTTAAATAGTTGGTGGTAGAAGAAGAGATAAATAAACGATAAGAAGCTAATATATACGAGTGGGGTATCAAAAAAATAACATATCATATATAGACAAAATACGTCTACTTTCCAATAAAAATTTAAAAATATATATTTTTTTTTTAATAAAAAGAAAACCGCCTTTAAAAACAAAAAGGCGAGAAAGGTGGGACTTCGTTTATCGGGAAATGACAAGAAATTTTCAAACACATGCATTTTGAAGTAACCACATTGAATTCCTTCTTTTCCCCCATATATCTTATAAATCCCAAAGCCGTACAAAGCAAATCTCACTATTCACTACGCATTGGTTTTCCTTTCTCGGTGATATATCGTCACTCAGTTGTGTTTACGACGCTACGAGCACGATAGGGCTTTGATGTTGGGAATATATCAACAGGAATACACGAAAGCGTCATGATACGCAAGTAAGGCGATCGTCACACTAAACACTTCTAGATATAGTCAATGGTCAGTTAAAAGGATGTCCCTAAAAAAAAACAAATCCAGGGCGCGTTGTTGGGCAACTTGTGCGTATCTTTATACGCACATTCAAAGTTGTGACTTCTCGACGTTATATAAAGTCATCAGTGAAAAGTTCACAGGCTTCAAAGTAAAAAATAACTTCAATAGTTTGATTGAGGTTCATGATATTTTCTGTTTCATAAAAACCTCATTGGAACCAGATATTATCTACGGACCTTCCGCAAAGTTCAAGAAAGGTTTTATCAAAGCTCCGGAATGAGGATAGAAATAAGAAATGAAGGAAAAATGTATACATCTTCTATACGTATGAATAAAATTGAAGAATCTATTTATAACGTCGAAATTATTTTTTTTTACTTAGTGCCTATGACTATATATTAGCTGTGCCCGCGACTTAGTCCGCGTAAAATTAGGTAAAAAAATAGATTCAATTTTAGCGTAATAAGAGGTAGCGTTCATCGATAAAAGGGCTATTCATCAGTAAAACAATTTTTCAACTCGATCCATTAGTTCCTGAGATTAGAACGTTCAAGCAAACAAACAAATTGAAAATTTTAAGAAACTTATCATCTCTCTATATATCGATACCTCCCATGTAACCCGAAATTCCCAGCTTTACAGTAGAGCGTTAAAAACAACTAAATTGCGATATAACAGTCACTTTTTAATATGTTATTGTATACAATAATGTAATCGTCATTATTAAGTATATAATTGTATACACAAATGTGTTATATAATGACGGGTTGACACAGCCAATAAACTGCCAAAATCAATTGGCTTCACTTCGACGGATCGGTGGTGACGCGACAGACGTGCAGACGAAATTGTAAACGAATTTACTGTCAAAATCAAAGTCAAAATTTATTTATTTGTCTGTAATATGGTCGCGAAGTTACTATTTTTTATATTGTTCTAGCGGACCCTGCAGACGTTGTCTTACCGGAACGTTGGGTTACATTCTTTTAGCCTATAATATTATTTCCGTTCCCTTTCCTAAGAATTTAATATGGTGGTTTTCTTTTATAAGATACTGTTGATTATTTTCAGCCAGTATTCTCATGATAATAACAAACAACAAAAAAAATTTGCGAAATCGGTTCAGCCTCGCGCGTGATGCGGGCGACCAAGATGGCATTCATTTTTATAGATATGGATAGATTTTTCTTGCTCGACTTTTTATAGATGTAAGGTGACGAGCAACCTAATTTTTAACCAACTTCATTGTATTATGAATCCAAATTCAGTTCTTATGATATGGTTGCATGAGTACTGCTAGCGAAAAAGTATCCAATCTTTCAAGTAGAAATTAAGAGACGAAAGAAAAGGGTAAACAATGTATTTGGCGCTGAAACTAGTTTACATATCTATACCTATCTTTTAGCTTGTTTAGTAATATATATATGGGAAGGAATCAAATATAAACCAGTGCTAGAATGGGTCACCCATCTATCACCCGGTCGCAGCCAGAGCAACTTAACCTAGCGATCTACTCAAATGCCGACCTCTGATTAGGCCACGACCTCCTCAAATTTTTTTATCAGGTCTGCTCGTATTTCTTACCCATTAACTCTTTATCACAAAACAAATACTATCCTACAAACTTTCGACTTCTATTCCACCACTTTCAAATTTCATTTACGCGACAAAAAGTAGCCTATGTTCATCCCAAAGTCCAATACCGAAATTCATCAAAATTGGTTCAGTAGATCCAGAGGTGGAACTCACAAACTTTTACTTTTACCTGTTTATAATATTAGTATAGATTAATATACAGGGTGACTGGTGAGACATTTACGATACTCGAGGTCCTCATATTTGATGATCATATATGACGAAAAAAATCAAATTATATGTAAATATCAATTAACTACTACGTGAGATTAAGAGACAGTTGTCTAATTATGAACGGAACGTATAGACATACTAAGCGTGGACGCACGATGATGGTCGGTTTTCCCTTCATACTTTAGTCCTGGCCTGTCTTATAGAGACAAAAATACCAAGGCACTTATTTCACTCTTTCGAATGACTAATTTGTTCAATAAGTATAACCAAACATAAATCGGAAGGAGCTGAATTATAATTTTATTTATAATTGATATCATGTTTAATTTCGACTGACAGTCGTCATTGCATTTTTTTTTAAACTGACCAGTTTTTTTTACGTTGGGAAATGCATTTACCGACTAACTTTTTCGAACAGCAAATTAATTTAAATAAATTAATTGTGCCGCCATTCGTAGAAATTGATGGAGGAGGTCTACGTTCACCAGCGGACTGGGAGGTTAACGAGAAATCGATAACTTAATTATTATGACGTGCAAACACACATTTAATCTAAAGTTCCCACTAGAAGGACCTCGGTTTAACTAACTTAATTATAAAATGTACATACAGATAATTAAAATCAAAGCGTGTGTTTGGAATTTTTTTTTGTGAATGAATGAAATTTTTTGTAGAGTTTTTCTTGAAATGTACAATCATTTCAACCATTTTTTTTAACTGAATACTGTATAATATCATTATTACTATCTGTCCCAATGCGATTTTAAATCAGAAAAAAAAGTTGAACTTTTTAAATAAACAAATATTGTTAATTACTATTTATTCACTTAAGCCTTATTTGTTACAATACTCGACAATATTAACTAATAACGCCATTAGAATTTCGACAACGATAGCCTGATGTTATTAACCTTTGTTGTTACATTAATTAATATTGCGAGCCTCGCACTAATTAATTTAATAATAGCCAGCTATAGCCCGCAGCTTTGTCCTCGGCTTACATAAAACTAACTGTTTTCCGCGATTTCGTCCGCGTAAAATTAAACCTGAAAGAGACGTCATTAATTTGGTCCTTGCGAAAAATCTTTAACCATAAATTACCTCCTTGCCAAATTTCATCTTTGTACGTCCCGCGCTTTTTGAGATTTCGTGACAGTTAACGTTTTGCTTTTATAAACGCAGATTAATAAGTTTTATGTATGCAAAAAATACAAAGCAGTCACGAGAACTACCCACAGAAGTGAAAACTTAAAACTATAAACAAACAACGTAAGTCACGTGACCGTGTTCATGACATTAATTTACTCCCCGTACAAACCTGCCTAACCTAGTCTTCATTTTCACTAAAAAAATTGACATTTACTAAGCTTTCGAGGTGCATTCTTAGTAGGGATGTTACGGAAGCAGCATATCGGAACCGAGGGTTTTATTCTTGGTTTATCGGAACTGGAATCGGAAACAGAACCGAAAAATAAAATCATTTTACATTATTATTATCAGGAAAATAATAGGCGTTTACATGTGTAATAAAAAAAATAATCAGTTAAAAATCTTATAGAGTCAAGAAAAACAAATCTAATAAGTGACACTACTCCAAAGAGGCAGGCTATATTTTAGTAAAAACAGCATTACAGCTTTTTGCGTTCGATTTATTTTTTAAAGTCAACTTGGACCAGCCTGTAGGCCAATAGACCTCTGATATAAGTAACAGAACCTAATGTGTAAAATCAATCGGAAGTTATGAACTTTCGGAATCGGCATCGAACCTCCGTAACATCGCTAATTCTTACGCCTGAATCTAGTAATAAGTTAGTAATGTGTTGCGACCTTTACAAAGTGTAATCCTATTAGGGTCCCTTCCGATCCTAGTTAAGATCCTCGTGGAAGTTTTAATGAGTATTAAGTCCCCGAATAATCTATCCGTATAATGTGATTTACCCTTATTTCCCCTTCTAAATAGAACATCTTTTCTAGGTATTGTGTTATCTTCGGTAGAAGATTATGTCACGTAATACGTCATCAGCCTTTTGAGCTTGTTGTCAAGTTGTATTGTCCTTGAAATAGGCTTCTTTATAAGAAACTTATACATATTTAGATTTATTTTTGCCAATCGTATGAACCCTGGTGAATTCGGACCCCACTGTTACTGCACTTTAACTCAGCGCAGGCATTGAAGATATAAATAGCTCAGCGGTAAAAGGAATGGAATGAAATCCAGATGGATCCCGGTTCAAAACCCGACGCCGCTAGGATATTGTTGTACGCACTCCTAAAATAAGCTTTTAACTTAGTATAATGGGAAAGGAGAATATTAGACATCCTTAAAAAGTATTTATAATATTCTTAAAAAAATATTCTGGCAAAAGCTGAACTGGTTGGAATAATCAGCCCTT
Organism: Charaxes varanes; assembly: GCA_024363005.1. Classification (NCBI taxonomy): domain Eukaryota; kingdom Metazoa; phylum Arthropoda; class Insecta; order Lepidoptera; family Nymphalidae; genus Charaxes; species Charaxes varanes. The sequence continues at coordinate 12,302,373 of JANCMC010007202.1, read as the reverse complement.
CTTCTTTAAGTGTTATAGTTCGCTCATCCGTGACTTAATACAAAGACCAGCCTGCAAATAAGAAGGGGAAAACTAGAATAGAAAGACAGCTTACCTTGGGAACTTAAACTGTCCATCTTCTGAGCCTTCCTCTCCGAATGAAGACAGCACTCGTCCATTCACGTCAAACACCTGGATCCTATGGTTGTTGGAATCGGAGACCAGTACTCGGTTAGTGCTGGAGACAGCGATGTAGTGGGGATGCTCCAGCTGACCCAGTTTTGAGCCGAAGCTGCCGAATTTACCCACAAATGTGCCATCGGATTGGAATACCTGGTCAGAGAAAAGAAGTAACTCATTGATTACACAAATAAGATTTAAAAGTTCTCGAATAAATAAAGTACCAGTAGCCGAATTTCAACGCTGGACGGTTTCAGAACTCCAAATTTTATCCCCACGTCCCCACTTATCTTTTTGGATATTGAGAGAGAGCATTTTAAGAAAACTGTCTCATGCTTCCGAACTGATACGACTTAAGAAAGTTTAATAAAAGAGCACACTCTCTCTCAAAGGCTGGCAACAAATCTATGAGCCTTCTATCAGTGTAGTTGTACCTGAGCGTCTTTCATCCTTCAATCTTCATTCTTAAACCTTCGTTCTTCATCCTTAAACCATCTTACTATCAGGTTAACTGTCAGTTTGATGAGGGTTTTATGAAGCCATTGCAAGGTCTGAGATTCATTCTAGTTAAAGTGAAGGAACAAGCACTGGTCATCCTTGATTGTTGTTTTATAAGATAGGAGGCAAGGAAAAAGGCGATTCATCTTATCTTAAAAGTAACTACCGATGCCCATGAACATCTTTGATACGAGTAAATTCACAGATACGTTCCCGGAAGAAGAAGAAAAGAAAGTTGAGAAGAAAAGAGAGAAAAGAGTACTTATGCTTTTTTACTTGAATTACGACTTTAACAAACACTTCACTGCAACTTTTAAACAATTTAAAGACTACTAACCTGAACTCTATGGTTTTCCTTGTCACACACGTATATGAATCCGAGGGCGTCTGTGGTGATTCCCCATGGATAGTTAAACTTGCCGTCACCAGTGCCCTGGCTTCCGAACGCCCTGAGGAACCGACCAGCCGGATCGAATACCTTAATGTAAAGAACAATAATGTTAATAAAAAATTAAGAAATAAAAAACAGTTCTAAAATATAAATACTCGTTTTGTTTTTCCTGAAAAAAAAAAATTATACCTTTATGGTTTAAATGACTCAGATATTTTATTGTTTTTAATTAAGTTAATTTTATATAGGGCAAAGGGCCATCCATTAATCATATCTTTAGAAAACACCATTATCCCCTTTATGTTACATCATATGGAGTGTTAACAAGTACATTTGCCATATCTCAAAGTATTCTAGTACCACTACCAGTGTCCGCTTAGATTGCCGGCTATGTGGCTGTGTGGCGAGATAAGATGATCGTCTGCCGTCTAATATCATCCCCGGAATCCCCAAAATCTCAGGACTAATATAACTCAGGACATTAATTGGGTCTCCTAATTTTAAGTGTCTTCCGAAACACGGAGGAGGTCGGATATTTGAAAACCAGTGTTGGAATAGGTCACCTATATTTCATTCGGCCGCGGTAATAGTAACTTGACCTAGCGATCTACTGTCAATGAATGCCGGCTACTGATTAGGTATTCATAGTAATATTTCTATTAAAAATAAATAAATTTACAATTACCATCGTGACAAATAGTGATTTATAAGCCAAATTTACACTTACGAATTGTGGTCAATTGCTAACAACTGTCATGCTTACCACGACATGCGAGAGTCTATAGTTTTTAGAATAAGAGAAGAAGAAAAATCGTTAATAAATTACTGTTATATTTACAAAGCAAATGTGCCATTCACTTTTTACTCCTTAATAAATAATTTAATATAAAGCTTGCTATAAATATGTCAGCAATAGGTTTTTGTCTAAGAAATTGTATTATAAGAAACCCATACACCAAATCCTACACAAGAAAAGGTCGAAAGACAGCTGACTCAAAGCATCAATATGCACAAAAAGGCCGGTTGAAATATATTTTTTGCGTACATCTACACAATTTTTATAATATTCTTTTTTCTGATTTATAAAAGGGTTTTAAATCTCTTTAAGTTTATGCCGTACATTTTCAAAAACATATATTTCTTACATAATATATAAATACATATCTAACCAAATTCAAACAAAGTGACAGCTACCAACATCCTATACATTAAAGTTATATTTCTCAATTAAAACATTTCATACAGCTTCGGTTCGCACACATTCCATCAAAAGAAGTTTTACATCATCAATAATGTTGCAACTTGAACCATTTGCTGAATTACTTTTTATATTGAGGTACTTAAAATAATGCCAAGGAATGTGTCCGGACCGAACCTTGTGAGCTATTACAATTATATTCTTCCGTGATTCACTCTTTAAAAACCAAGATATATGGGAAAGTTTTCGATCCATAGTTTTATATCAGATGCCTTAAGAATTAGAAATATCTATATTATTCATACTTTTCCTCATTCTAGGCCGCTAAAGTAAACGTCAAAAGAAATATCAAGGAATTTGCCATTGTTCGTTCCTCGTTCTTTTCCCAATCTAAAGCCTACTCGGTCATTTATTATTCATTGCTATTTCACGTCGCATTTCAGTTCGAATGCCTGTATATAAAGAATTCTTTTACTTCTTAACTTCATAGGATGTCGGCAATAAATAAAAAATCAACATGATATATTTTCCAGATAAATTCCTTATATAGCCTTATTTAACTGTCTTAAATGGTCATAAAGATATGGTATTCGTTATATCAAAACAAAAGTAGGCCGCTCGAGGAAGGGAAGGTAGACTTTTTGGGGGCGGGGGGTGTGAGCCGTTGACTTTTTGGGGCGGGGGGGTGTGAGTCGTTGACTTTTTGATTAATGGCGTGTGTTAATCACAACTAATGTGTGAGGCGCCAGGCTTAATATGGAAAATAATATCTCATATGAAGTAATGGATTTAGTAGCACATAGTTATTGGTGTGGCTATGTCTGTGTATGTAAGAAAATAACTGTATGACATCGTTATAAATTGGTTATATTTAAATACTAAATGCATTCCAATTAATACATTATACTAATAATTTAAACTGACATTAAGTTAAGTTAAGATTTTAGCCTTTTTTTTCTCTCATATACATTTATTTTTATTTTATTTATTTTGACAAACCAACAGCATTTTACAATATATAATGAGTGTACACTTATGGAGTCCTTAAACTATGTAAAACACTTTTAGAGGCACGTACAGCGTTGAAATATATAATGAGTACAACAATTAAAATTAAAAATTATACAAAACTAAATATTAAAAACGTAAAAAAGAAAAATTCTATATTATTGTAGCGGCTGTTACATAGCAAGATGGCAATGATGTCAAGTGGAAAAGGTTACACCAAAGCAAAACTAGATGGCGCTGTACGAATTACGACGACCGCAGTACAAGAATTAACTCACGGAAGCGAAGTTTCTACTTACACTCACTATATATAGAACTTCCGACGAACAACTGTCGGCGAGGCGCGGCCGCCCCGGGCGACTCCAACAAGCCCGGATTCGAAGATCTTCCTTTGAGATCGTGGGGGTTCCGAGGATGACGTCAGATGGCAATCGGTCATCTTAACTCGCCCCACAGCCAAATCCTCAGCAGTTTAAGGGGACTCTGGTACTACTAGATTGGTATAACGCTAGGAAGAAGAAGAAGGAGGGGAAAGGGGAGTATTAGACAACCTAAAAAGGGATTACTAATATTTTATGTATTAATACGTGAAACGAAAACTTTAGGTATCATTTTGCGAAATTTGCGCTTACGGATGCGTATAAAATTTGGCACAATTATCTACACTAATATATCTGTATTTATACTAATATATAAATATAAAGTTGAAGAGTTTGTTTCTTTGCCTATTTGAACGCGCTAATCGTAGGAACTACTGGTCCAATTTGAAAAATTCTTTCAGTGTTGAATAGCCCATTTATCGAGAAAGGCTATAAGCTATATATCATCACGCTAAAAAAATTCACCTAATTTTAGTCGGATGACGTCACGGGTAACAGCTAGTGGTTTATATAGAGGAGCGTGTCCGAATGCTAATTTAAAAAATGCATTATTGACACATTAAATTATTAAATTAAAGCCTCACGCACACTATTGCCACGCGATTTACACACACATGTGTACATTTTATTATATTGTGTCAAAGTGTATTCATGACGTCGGTAAAATATGAAAATCTCTTTGTACAAAGAATTGATATTTTGTTGATAGCTTTAAATAGGCATATAGTATGTAAATCTCTTTAGATTACAGATCTTTATCTGTGACCGTATTTTAATCGTGTGATCTCTAGTTTTTATTACTATTTTAATAAGAGGTAGCGCCATGCTTGTAGCCGAATTGGGCCGGCGCGTCCGGGTACCAGTACCTCTTTCTCACATGACCAGACTCGAGGTGGGAATCCAACCCACGACCCCCGGAGCAGAAGGCAGGGTCACTGCCCACTGCGCCAACGGGCCAGCCAAGTTTATACAGTATACAGTATAGTTTACATAATATATAAAATAGGCATATTAAAAAAAACTGTGCATTTATTTGAATTATATACAAAAAATATGGCATGCAACAGTGTAAGCTATCCTTGCATTTAAAAAGAGGTTGGCATCCTTGCACCGGACGGCCTCTCACCTCTGATGCGTTTCCGAAGGCACGGTTAAGCAATCGTGCAAAGACTGTTAGCGACACAATGCAAGTGAATCGATTACAATACATTTCGCTTTTATTTGTCCTCCCTACGTTCACGATTGCAACTGAATCTTTAATGAATTAGAACTTTATTTGTTTTTTTTTGTTTTCGTTGTAATAGTTCGCAAAAGTGACAACAATAGCTTAACAATAGATAACTCAAGATAAAAGTATTACAAGTAACATGTACAATTGCGTCTACTAGATGCGTACAAGACATGCGTAAAATTATTAATTTACAGTAACAACTTGATTTGTAATAAGAAAGAAAGAAACTACGTAAATAAAATATGTGTTATATAACTGCGTAAATTAAATTAAAGTTAGCCCAAGGGTTTTTATACCGCGCGTTAAAAATACGGTCAAATGGAACATATGAAGTTTTTGTTCACGCGACAGCGTTTTTATAATGCGATGCTTTTTGTCGAGCTATGTTCTATTTCAACGCCAAATATAAATAAATATATACAGCACTATATGACTCACGGGCGTCTGTTCCTAAGGTAGACAACTTAATGCCTGTGTTATAGGCAACAGCCGCCTGTTATACACAAATATTTTTTTTTTCAAGTCAGGTTCCCCGCAACGCGTTTAATAGTGACACTAATAAATTGCTCACCGAGTTGACAGAATGATAGCACACTCACACTATACTGTGCAATATACCTACATAGTTTTACTCTTTACCTGTTGTATTATTATTAGCTGTGGATAACTCAAGTCAGGTTCCCCGCAACGCGTTTAATAGTGACACTAATAAATTGCTCACCGAGTTGACAGAATGATAGCACACCCACACTATAGTGTGTCATAATACATATTTTCACTCTACACCTACTGGTATTGTACTATTAGAAGCTGGAGATAATTCAAGTCAAGTCGCCGCAACGCGTTTAATAGTGACACTGATAAATTGCTGACCGAGTTGACAGAATGCTAGCAAACTCACACTATAGTGTGTCATAATACATATTTTCACTCTACACCTACTGGTATTGTACTATTAGAAGCTGGAGATAATTCAAGTCAAGTCGCCGCAACGTGTTTAATAGTGACATAGATAAATTGCTGACCGAGTTGACACAACGCCAGTACACTCACACTATAGTGTGCAATACAAACTGTAACACTCCATACCTGTTATAGTAATTTAAGAGTAACGAATAATACAAATTATGTCTCAGTAATCCCATTCTTGTTTTTAGTCCTTGCTAACATTAAAAATGTTAATGTTTACATGTTCGAATATGATAATAAACATTATGTACTCAAATACGCAAGGATGGCTGAACGGATACGAATTAAATTAGGTACGGAAATTTTGTAATTTAGAATTTTAGCCCAAAAAAGAGGTAACCTACGAAGGGAAAACGTTTAACAGACGCAATTGTGTTGCGATAACCTTAAAAAAGTTTCGCGTCCTGTACCTACATCATCGAATACACTTGACCATATAGGTACCCTTATAAATGAAACTAAAGTGTCCGGTTCATCAAAATAATGTTGTTTTATCTAATACACGTGACCATATAGGTACCCTTATAAACGAAACTAAAGTGTCCGGTTCATCAAAATAATGTTGTTTTAATCTAATACACGTGACCGTTTATTTAAGTATAAGAAAAAAAGGAAACTATTGGAAGTGTAAAAAGAATACCATGCGTAATGGAAATTAAATAGATATATTATATTAATACAATTTGAGTTCCGATACGTTATCTCCTAAGATATTTTTTTGCGAAAAAAGGACGCGAAAGCGGTAGCTAATAGCTCCAATTTCTGGAATAAAACCCTTCTCAAGGCAGATTTGTAAACAAAAAAGCTTCTACTTTCGGCTTACGTTTCGATGTCAGCTCAAATATGTTTTGATTAGGGTTCCCAAAATATCAGAATTTAGTTTCGTTATTCCAAAAGTTCCATACGTTTCATATCGTACTCTTTTCCTCTTGTTAGACGTATCGATATAGGGTATTATAAATCTAATTTGGAATCTTAAAATCTATTACTTTCGGCTTGAAATTGGATGTCAGTTCAAATATGTTTTGATTAGAGTTCCCGAAATATCACATTATATAGTTACGTCATTCCTATAGATCCTTATGTTTCATTATCTAGTTTCTGTATTACTACTTATTACTTCGGGTTTTTGGATGATAATCTTAAAGAAACAGGTGAGATTTGCAACTCTAAGTTGCAAATTTCTTGTTATCTCACCTGTTACAAAGCAAAGCGAATACTTAAAGATCCGAGGAATTGTTTGAACTAATACCAGAAGCTGCATTACAGACATTTCGACAAAATTGAATAGCTCGAAAATGGCAGAATTTTCTCCCACTTACTTGACATTTATCGTTATTTTTTGGTCAATTTACATAATATCTTTATAATTTATAGGCTATGTGTTATTTTGATGTATAAACTATATTACTGTTAAGTTTTATTAAAATCCATTCAGTAGTTTTTCCGTGAAAGATCATCAAACATACATCCATACATCCACGTGTGCAAACTTTCGCGTTATAATATTAGTAGGGTAGATATACTTTTATATATACAGATGATCATTAATTTTATGATGTTAAAGAATATGGATTCATAATAAGCAACACACCTATTTTTATTACGAACACCGAGAGCTCTTCGTTGATCATTGTAAAGTCCTCGTTAACCAAGCTCGCAATACAGGCCCGCTTGAGTGATTTCATTCGTTTGGAAGGCGGCTAATTCCCTCGTAATAACTGACCAATTTGAGAATTTCAAAACCACTTATATTAACCGACTTTGTAATGTTATCGTTACGTGAAGTCCTTAGATTGTAATTATTATTATTTTTTTCTTAATTAACGTCTTATTAAAACACCCTAAATTCTAGGCTATCTCTTGTAATAATTGTTCTTGTTTCCTATTATTGTTATTCTACAAATCTATAATTATAATATATCTGTACTAATAAACAAAGCTGAAGAATTTGTTTGTTTATTTGCTTGAAAATATATAAATAAAGCATCTTTTTCAAATTTGATATTGTAACTAAATATGGCAATCCGTTTAACATCCAAGAAAAAAAGGGCTTTTTTTAAATATGACAATCTTAAATACAATATAAATTATATGTTCAAAAATCTATATGTTTTTAGGGTTCCGTAGTACAACAAGGAGCCCTTATAATTTTTGTGACGTTATATTTTTTGTTTTGTTCACAGGTCAGCGGCAAGGCGAGAATGTTGTGTTTATTTTGCTGTTCACAGTAGACTTACTAACACCCAATATTTGAGTTTTCAATCATTGAAGTTGACTTGAGATGAATATCATGTTTTATAATATCTTCAATCTTTTTCTATTTTTATTCTTTTACAAAACCCATACGAGATTACATTAAAATTCAAAGAAACGTTGAAGGAAAGGCCTTTAATTGAAATAAGATATTTTATCTGAGCGTTTTCGATGTAAATTGTTCGTCCTTAGATTTTTATAACCTTGACGCTACATGAAATATTCAAACTAATTAAGAGAGATATTTTACAAATATTTCAAGAAATAATTTTACGCCATCTCCATATTGCTAGCGTATTTCATTGTTTCAATTTAAATTAAAAAGAAATTTATTTGATACAATGACAACTCAAACATGTTTTTTTTATCTCCTGGCCTTATATATTGCTAGCTAGCTCATGTTTGTAATTTCACACTCGATAAAACTCATAAAACACACAAATAACTATTCAAACACAGTAAAACTTTTACAAAGGAATTATTTATGCAAATAAAGACAATTAATGTAAATATTGAGTGTCAAATTTCTCAGTAACAAAAGGCTAATACGACGTATTGAAGCAACACATACAATCCATGCTCGCTACAATATTCCTAATGTATTATTTTATTAGATAGCTTACATATATTGTATAGAGCGAGTATTTTATTAACATTGTTTTCCGCATTTGCTATTTGCTTATAAAGAGTTATAGTAAAGTGTTCCACCTGTTTTATAAAGAGTTATTCTGTTATAAAAACACAAAGTTCATATATTCGTGTGTTAAAAACACGCCATTGATATTATCAACAAGAATTAGTAAACTTAATCCATACATTAGCAATTAACACACGCCACAATTCCCCGGCTTAATTACTAGCCTTAATTACTAATCTTAATTGAATTGAATGGATTCAAAATAGTAGAAAAAGTCCGGTATTTTTCGGAAAAGGCAATATTTTAGCGTTACGACACTATCGCGTGTAAAGAGTACGGATTATTAAAAAGTTAATTTAATAAAGCCGATTTGCTTAATGAATTAGATAAGAATGTCTATAAATTCGAACCCCTATAGTTCAACGGGAAGGGTGCATTAAAATCGTTAGGTAAATTGTGGAATAAATTACCCCCAGAGGCAACGAAAACGTTAAACTTGCGAAAACCCTTAGATATCCTTAAACTTCATTGAAAAATTCGTTCTTAGTGCATGTCTACTTACTATTAACTACTTCTTACCAAATTTCATCGTTGTACATCACGCGGTTTTAGAGATTTCGGGAGGAGATCATTTCACTTATATATGTATTGATATAAATTATAAATAAAATAAAAAACAAAAATGAATAAATACATTACAAGGTACTTGCTCACTGGATTAAAGTCACAGATTCTTAATAGGATCAAATTGAGTATGACGAGTCGCCAGGCCGTCACGCCACGATATAAGTGCATTCGATATTCCGATGATTTTAATTAAAGCGCTTACCATTGTCGGCCGCGGGTGCATTAATTTATATTTGTACAGATAACACGACGCATGCACCGGAAGCATTAATATTAATTCAAATGCATTGTAGATGGGGTTACAGTGGCGGCACGACAGCGTATTGTATTTAAAATTTGTTAATGCATAATAAGTCGTGACATGATAGGGTTCAAATAGAACATATGGATTCCCAAGGTTATGTTCACACGGCAGCGATTTTATAACGCGACGCTTTTTTATCGAGAAATATTCTATTTTCAACACTATTTATATATCTTTACGGTACATTTTCAAAACAACGTCACTGAAAAAGCGGCATCGCTGAATTTTAACGCAACGCTTTTTTAACTCTCTTAGGCGGTTGTTTTAATAGAGCTACTAGCTATAACCCCCCACTTTATTTTCATATAAACTTTCAACCCCTATTTCACTTTCTTTAAGTATCCTTTTAGCGACAAAAATTAGCCTATATCCTTGTCCAAGTCCAATCTATCACTATAGTCTATATCAGGGCTCGGCAACGTTTTAAGTCGGAAGAGTCAAAAATAACAATTTACAAAATTTCAAAGATTTTAAAGTGCCACAAAAATCTTTCTTTCCAACAATAAATAGTACTCGCGTAAATAAAGTTTTTTTTTATAAAAATAACTTATTCATAAGAAAAATATATATTTATTTATATAAAAATAGTGATTTTCTTTGTGAACCAATACATATTATATTTGTGTATAGTAGAACTAAAGAGCCGCGTGTGGCTCGTGAGCCGCAAGTTGTCGACCCCTGACTTTTGATGAATTTCGGTATAGACATACAGAAATTCGTCAAAATTGATTCAAAGTTTTAGGCGTGAAAACGTGACAGATTGAGTTACTTTCACATTTTTAATATTAGTAGGGACATAAGGATAATAAAAATTCCTTTTAAACCTCTCATATCCTTACATGTCCTCGAAATCTTGAATGGAAGTAGCTTCAAAAGTAGTACAAAAACACAGTAGCAGTCCGGGACTGCCGAAAGAAGTGAAGACTTAGGGACACCCATCTATCACCCGGTCGCAGCAAGAGCTACTTAACCTAGCGATCGACTTAAAGGCCGACCACTGATTAGGCCGTGACCGCCTCAGTTTTATTTATTTGTATAGATTAAAAATAACTGCGTTTGACTCATCACTTGCGTTTGTTTAAATCAAGTTTAGATATGTTTATTGCATCCTTTTTATAATTCAAATTTCGCCTTAATATCGCTTAAACGATTATTGTTTATGTTAAATTAACATGGAGGTTTTATTATCCACGTAAAGTCACTCATCAATTAAATTATAAAGGTAAATTATCAATTTACTTGTACAACTGTCCGTTCGTGGTATATTTTCAATTTATTAATATTATATTTTATTGTATCAATAACTTATATGAGACACTGAATAAGATTTTAAAATAACAGATCTGTTTCCATAGTTATTCTTATCACATATATAATACCTCATAAAGGCCCGCAACGCAGCTGTCAGCCTTCTGGCATTGTGCAAACATGTTACAAAATTTAAAAAAAAGAAAAAAACGACTTCAAATTGGCAGAGCTGGACCTAATTGAAATGTTTGGTACCATTTCAATTATGTTCAGTTAGGGTTACCACCGGAACTTAACTGCATTATTTTGCTACGAAATATTTTTTCTATCTATTAAAAAAACCGAATTTAAATAGGGTAGTTGCCACTAAAATAAATCCTTATAAATTATTGTTCTGTGTAGGTGATAGAGGTTTAAATATTAAATAAATCAAGTGGAATTAGTAATATATGTCAGATTGTTTAATATTTGAAAAATTTGCATGACATCACAACTTGCAAAACAAATTGTTGTTGCTCCAATCACGTTCAAGTACAGCTGTCTGCTTGGCAAGTCTTCAAGGACAAAAATGTTCAAACACTTTGAGCTACATCTGGCTCCAGGCCTTAATTCTAAGATTATGACAAAAAGGCCACCGGGAAGTCTCATAAGTCGTACGAAACGCGACAATAATATACCATTACTTGGTGTGAAAGCATTGCCGCCACTTCACGCCGATCTTATGTGAGAAAGAGGTACTGGTGAGTACCAGTACCTCTTCGCGTCCGGGTGAACGCGCAGGCATAATTTTGTAGCAGACCAAAAGTACTGCAAGCGTGGGCGCTACCTCTAGTAAATCTTCCATTATTTTAGATAAATTTACCACTGATACGGAAAAGACGGGCCACCGAAAAGAATCAGCAAGAATCCCTTTTCAAAATATACAAATGAAACTTTATTTCTTTGGAAATAGTACTCCTTCTGGAGAAAAAGTATCTTTAGCCTTTTCGTATTTCGTATCTACAAAAAGAAAAATGTATTTTAAAAGTTCGTTCACTAGTGACATAAAAAATACAAACACGTCAAACATTTATTTGAACTCGGGTTAAAATCGCTGTGAAAGATTTAATAGGTCTTAAAGAGTTAATGGTTGATGAAATAAAACGATAATATTAATTAAAATTTATTGGATAATTGTCTGAATAAAGATATGTTATTTAATATTTAAAGCAAACCCAATATAAATATGATCTATAATATTCAGATAAAAATATTTCCATTGTCTACAATCAAATAAATTATGATGTGCACAGTGAGCTACGCTTAGACACCTGCCGTAGTAAAAAGTTCACAGATGCGTTGACGGCATATAATAAATGAACAATCTTTTTTAAGGTCCCCGGGGGAATACCTCAGCGGAGGCAGATGGTTCCATAGATACAGAGAATCCCATGGAAAGTTGTTCCTGAATTTTCAGAAATATTTTTAAAGCAAATTTAGACTCCTAGTAAGTGACAAAACGCGGAAGAAAATATTTTATATATTGATGTTTGTAAGTCACAAATTATTCGAATTTTAATAATATTAAATCAATTTTGCGTACAAGAGCGCACGGCAGTGTAACAGCCAAGTTTAGAAACTACAAAGTATGTATTCTAGGAGTAGATCACTGCACACTGCGTTAAAGTTAAATCTCTATCTATTTCCGTCTATATAATAATATTTAGAATTTGTCTAACAACTAAATAGATGGGAAATTATTAACAAGTTCACTTATATTAACAGAGATAGATCTAAAAGCGTTGCGGCATACAACATTGAAATTCAAAATTATTAACAGATATTGTCAATGTCATTTGCATTTCGGTTATTAAAAGATATCTATAAGAATAAGTGCACGCCGATATGTATACATTATATAGCACCTAATTTTTAAGCAATGTCTACTTCCAGTTACTGAAAAAAAAAATCCTATAATATACAAGTGGTAGTTATTTCACATACAGATTTATAGGCATATAATGACATAATGTAGGGCTAGTTTAATACTTGTCGGTAGTTATTGTGTCTGTATATATCTATATTTCCTTATAGTTCTATAATATATGAGGAGGATCAAAATATGTAGTTGATGTTAACTAATTTAACTAGCTAAATGGAATAATGTGCACGAAATAACATAAACAAAATGGATACACTTTCAAGGAAAAGGCATTATGAACAATATAAATATATTTTTGAAAGAATTCATATCGGAATTAGATTTTTTCTAAATGTTTTAATACTAAATCCATCCATGTATAGACGCATTAAGGAATATACTTTGAATGAATCCGAAAAATAAAATGAAATTAGTTTAAAAACAAACAAAAGTTAATAAAAAATAATAACTTATCAAACTTACGAATCTAAAATCAAGTAAATTATCCTATATAAAAGTTGTATAAATCTTGGTTTGAGTAGTGCAAATTTTAAGATGTTTATTGCTTAAACATGTAACTTAAAGTTAATTTTGTAATTTTCCCGACACTCCTAGAAGGTAAGTAATATGTTAAATTAATGTTTTACGTCTACGTGTAGCACTAATAAGTAAATTTTTGTTTACTTTTAGCAAGATTCTGATGACACATATATGTATAATTGTATTTTGTAAGAGTAAAAGATAAAAAATAATTTATTTAATTTTTATAGAATTGCTACTGAAAATTTACACGATTTGGCCTTGTAGTAAAAATGCTTTTATAATAATTAATATGATGAAGTTTGATGTTGAGAATATCTTGAGCCAAATTGAAATTATTTGGGCAGTATAAGTTGAGATTATATAAACAAAGATTATAATTCACTGCAACTACATAAAGGATATCTAAAACGTTAATAGCTGTAAGATATATTTGAAGTTTCATTGAATAAATTTATTTAAAAATTCCTAGGTCACAGCTGCAATACTCTCTCTATTTGTAAGCCGTTCTAACATAGTAACATCAAATACTGCCTAATATATGAAAGCTTCACATATAAAACATTCAACATTTAATTTCTAACAAAGAATACTTTTCTAAGGAACTACACATTCATTTACTGTGAATTATGCCTCGCTTTTAATTAATCAATTAGCAATTATCGCTTTCATACAATTACATAACGTTATTCATACCAATTGAGATGCAGAAATGGGTTTTCTCTATTATAACATTAAAAGATAACATATACATCTCTTAAGATACGGTTGAAATAAATAAAGTTTTGGCAATATGTACTATTTTATGTTGATAAGTTTAAGATTATAATATTATTTCATATCATCGGGTGATACAATAAATATCTTTTATACTAAAAATACGTCTAAGCTATACAACGAAATGGCATATCTAACTTGTGCAAATTATATAATTTGTGAAATATAAAAATTAACATATCTACTCCTTAAAAGTTACAACGACATTTTAATACAAAATGGATAAACCAAGTTACATCGAAATCACATTCAATCTACATTAAATCTAAGTATATTAACAAATGTATTCTTATATTAAAATAATATTTAGATGTTAAGGAGTAAATGTTTTTACATTCAGTATATTTTACAGTTAGGCCTGTAAGAATTTTGAAAATGTAATATTGAAACAAAAACGGTACTTTCAAACAATCCATTTACAATATATTAATATAATTATTAAATAACGTATATTAATATACTTTCATAATAAAATAAATACATAGAAAATATAAAAAAAATATTGAATATAATTCTATGAAAATTCCTCTTTATTCAACCAAAATAGACAATCTGAGAAATGGATTTTTATCATGAACCTATATTATATAGGTTAGCAGTAGTGTTATTTTAAATGCATTGGAGTATTTTAATGTATGGGGAAATTTTATATATTATTATAACAATATGAAATACCCAATATAAAAGCGTGCTATGATTCTTATAACAGAGAATGGATTTAATGAACGATAAGACGTAGGAATTGGTGTTAAAAATGACACAGATTATGAAGAAAATAAACATTAAACAAAAGCTATAGTTTCATAACATATTGTGTTTAATATGTGTTAGAGCTAGACGAGCTATAAACCAAACAATGCAAATTGTCAAAGATGCCTAAATAGCTCACTCACAAGCCGGCGCTATTGTCTATGCAGTGATGATAGAAATTCTTACTTGGTAGGTTTCTTTTTACTCTTATGACAACTGTTGTACAATGTAACTGCACTCAAATTAATATAAGTATATTAATTTCAATTATCTATTATTTTCAACCATCCCACTGATCAATCAATCAGTGATATGCCATCAATATGTGTTGATGGCATATTACTGATTGATTGATCAGTGATATGCCATCTTTATCATATTTCAGATTCTAATCTTCATCAACTAATATTAATTAATATTACAATCTGAAGTTTCTTATGAAACATGCACATGGCACCAGAATAAATCTGCGATTGGGTCGTCACCGCTGTCTGTCTGTCAACATCATATAATTACTTGCTTTCCTCTACCACATATTGATTTAGATGTAAATATATAGTTTAATTTATGAAGAATACATACAAATTTACGTCATAGGTCACAAAATTAAAATACAGTACAGAGTGAGTCTGAAAGATTAATGTTTGCATGACAGCGATATATTAGTAGACTGTCATGATAGATGATTTTATAGCATCGTGATTCCGGTACAGCAAATGAAATTTTCCTAGTACTGTAATCCTTTCTATAACATGGTACTTTTATAACGCATTAATATTATTATATAATATTATATTATGCGCATTCGTGGTCGTACAAAGCGAATGAAGCGTCGCGTTGTACGAGAATATTCCTACAACGCGTTTTCCTATAACACGGAAAAAATCTACCACGCTATAGGGGGATTAAAGTACTACAAGTTTCAGGATGATGCCTATTATTACAAATACTACACATTATGATTTTTCATTATCACTTTACATTTTAAACTAATTAAAGCTATCCCATACAACTTCTCAAATTGTGCTTAATTCGAGAAAAAAGCGAGATGGTGCAACTTTATATTATCAGATCTATGTACGTATCTGAGAAGGATAAACTTCTTTCAAAACTATTCAGTTGTAGACAGACAGTAACAATCATCGCTACATAGTGCATATAATTGCTTAGTAAGTTAATTTGTGAACACTACAAGATCTCCCCTAATTAACAATACATCATTAAATTGTTAGAAACCAAAGAGAGTATGCCTAATACTTGTGTACGTGTATGTGTATAAAGTCATTTGCAAACCTACGCTTCAAAGATCTAGATTTGCTCGAAGACAGTAATTGACGACCACATATAAATATTTATGCCCGTTTTTATAAAAATAATATAAATATAAAGGTGATATCAAATAATCCATTACAAAAATCGACATTGCTGTCAACGTTTTTATTTTGCGTATAAATTTAAGAATGCAAAAAGAATAGTACTGCTTAGAGTCGACGAACTTTACATACTTTTATAAAAACGGGCGTTACTATCGCTAATATTTTCATATTTTCATTTTACAAATACCATGTTTTTTTTTTTTAATTTTATTAAATTCATAAGATATTTTCCATTTAAAGCATTATTATGCTAGAGATTACATCCGTTCGACGATAGAATTTTCATTGAGTGTCATGTGTCATTTTGCCATAATGAATTGGAAGATGTAGACTGGTTTTATTAAAGCCAGACATATCATGACACGTTAAATGTTAATGAAACAAACTGTGACAGTAATGTTAAGTGTATATCAACCCTGTTAGTGTAAATGACCGCTTTCGAGAATTTTATATATATATTAATTAATATTAATATCGTGCTTAGAACAGAACTTGGCGGTGCACTACTTGTGTCCTAATAAGGTTCAACGCGCTCGTTCGCTACTTTATTTTGCACAGTAGTGCTATACAAAATGTGTATTAAATAATTTACTTTTAACATCACTAATTCAATACCTTTGTCATACATATGTAAAAAGTTCAATACAATCGGGGTATCGCGATCTAAACATTAGAAGGGATTATTTACAAAATATATTATTATTTGTTTGAAGTCATAAGAATTGGATTTCATAAGATACTCAAGTGGTTCGAGTCGATAGCGTCCTAAATAGTAAATATATTGTTAAAAATTTATCTCACAACGTACACTTGCCTATATAATATACATATAATATATACTTGTACGATATAAAATTCTAAAATTTTATTCTAACTAAGATATGTATGTATCATTTGCTATTTAAGCAGAGGCACACATTGATATGTATAGTGATCGTTTGAATTCCATTTAAAAAGCTGAGCAGCGCATCGCCTTAACAATCAAAGCCGATGTATAAACAATTTTCTAAAGATAATCTTAAGGTACGTTTTCATAAAACATTCAACTAAGAAATTTGTCCTTTCCTCTTTGGGATATACCGTTCTCTTTGTTCTTTTCAGCCCTGAATTTTACAATAATAATTTCATTCATACAAGATCTGTTTTCATTTGCAATTTAATTCCAAAGTAATCAATGAAATTGAATTGAACTCAATTTGACTGAATACTTCGTTACAGACTTAATGTCTGAAAGCGTCAATTGTTTCGAATTTCTATGCAGTTTACGAATTTCTATAAGTTTTTGTTCTTAGATATTACAGTTTTGTACTACTGCTAGCGAAAAGACATTTCCGTTTATTCATTAGCTTTTTATATACTATGTCATTATAATCAATTCTATTGACTTGCGTATATCTAACTTCGCAGCTCTTCTTGGCGAGTCACTATCGCGACCCCAGATGAAACGCGATTATACAAAGTCAATGCAGTCGTACATCAAAAACTATCTTTTAAGTTGGCTTTGATGAGAACGTACCTTAACTCACACCAACGGTCAAGGTAATATAAGCTTGACCTAAACTAAATTTCGATTTACATTGATACTTAAGTTGTCTACAAGGTAGAGGAACATCGTGATAACTAATTTACTTAAGCAGCTACGTCTTACACAAGAAAATACAGAGATTATAAAATACATTTTATCTTATAATAACAATTTTTTTTTTCTCCTACATAAGTTTTCGTCTATATATGCATTGCAGAGAAATTTAGATAGAGCAATTTCCGGATGACCCTACTATTGATGGGAAAGAGTTTATTTGACAATCTTTTTTTAATTTTAATAATTCAACGATCTCTGCTTATACTTCTCATATTTATTTTGTCATTTGTCCGTCTATAATCTTCTCAGTCGTAAATTTTATCACCAAATGATTAAATAATGATTTTTAAAAATAATAATATTATACATTTAATATTCATAAGTGCTTACTAAAAAGTCTATATAAATAAACGATTTTAACTTATACTTATATACATATTTTTATTTGATACTAGGGACATCCCGGCTTCTCACGGTTGTAATTTATTATTATTAACGAAAACCGCATTAAAGTCTGTTACATAGGTTAAATTATTTACACGAGCAAGAAGACACTCTTAGACAAACCAGTCTTCCTCATATTTAGACGTCAATAATACGATATGAGACTTTAAAGTCGCAAATTGTTCGTTTGGGATATTATTTAAAATTCCAAATAATTTTAATAAATGAATGAAGTCTCGAAAGAATGAAAAAAATCGTCAATCAGAAAACGAATAAACAATTAAATCTCGTAGAGATAATAATGATCAATTATTTTGGCGTTTGTTACTTCTATGTTACATGCCTTGTAATTTAATTAATTATATACTAGCATCAACTCGCGACTTCGGCCGCGTTGTCTACTTCGACCGTCATCGGAACGTGTAAGCGCTATTTCACCTCTTTTCTATTTAATTTAAGCGACAAAAAGTAGCCCATGTCCTTCCCCAAGGTCCAATCTATCTCTATACAGAAATTTATCGAAATCGGTTCAACGGCTTAAGCGTAACAGACTGTCACATCTCTTATACCTTTTAGTAGGGGATACCATGATGTATTATACTTCTTGCTTATTCCTCTAGATAAGTAACATATATGTATGTAACTATGTAGTGTCACTTGTCCAGCCCTCATCACTCGCACTAGGTTAAGAGAGTTAAACTCAAAACTCCCTTAAAAAGATGTTATTTACAACACTGGCCACACTACGTCTCTGTGTACCTCATTCGCGGTTTAGTGCTCATCCACGTCGCACGTCGATTTTTACTATATTTTTCTTCCAGATACCATGATGTATTATTTGACAAAATTATATAGTTAAAGTTTAGGCAGAGACCATTGATTGTCAAGTTTTAAGGTTTCAGTGCCATTTTGAGTTATGTAACGACTTAATCTATACAATAAGTGATTTCTGATTACCTTTTTTTTATTTTCAAATTATAACCTATTGTGATATTAATACACTTGTCAGCGAAGCGATCCTTAAATATTACATTCCAGATGTCATATCACTTCAGTCGAACAGAGTTGTGAGAACACTAGATACAGTTTCCTTTATTCAGATGTCTTACCCATGTTATATATTATCGAAAGACATCCGATGTCCTACAGATGCTATGTATATTTATCGAATGACACCCGATATCCTACCGCAATCATATGTTTATTGGAAAAGACATCCGATGTTTTGCCGATGTCATATATTTATCGAAAAAGACATCTGATGTACTACCGATGTCAATATATTTATCGAAAAAGTCATCCAATGTCCTACCGATATTACATTTATCGATAAAGACATCCAATGTCCTACCGCAGTCATATGTTTATATGGAGAAGACACCCGATGTTCTGCCGATGTCATATATTTATCGAAAAAGATATCCGCTGTTCGACCGATTTCATATTTATCGCACATCTGATGTTTCACCGATGTAATTTATTTACGAATCGCATCGCATTTTGATTGGTAAGTATATTTATAGGGCTACTGTTGTCGCCAACGTTGTTAGAAGCAGTATGGGCAATGTCGTACCAGCTACGCTGCTATAAGGTCCAGTGACGGCTCCGTCGCAAGGAACGTGCTCTAACTCTGTAAAAAATAAATGATTTTTTGGATCTAAGCATATACATAAATTAGTTATTGATTCTTTTACCACACACTCTGGATCATATATATGGTTGTGGCCGAGTTATGATGACCGACTGCCGTCCAACGTCATCCCCAGAATCCCCACAATCTCACGATTAATATCGCTCAGTGACATTAACCGGCACCCACTATTAAACGTGCCTTCCGAAACAAAGTAGAGGTCGGATATTTGAATAACCAGTGTTACAGTGGGATACCCATCGAACACCCGGCTGCGGTAGAAACTGCTTAACCTAGCGACACTAATGCCGGCCGCTGATTAAGCTACTCATTATAGCATGTATTAGGATACATACATAAATGTTAACATACATAAATGTTAATAAAATAATCGCCAAATCACATACAGGATACATCGCAAAACTTACCAACAGAAAAGATATATTATGATTAGCTTATTGAGGAATTGAAGTGTAGAAGTGATTTGAAAAAAAATGTCTTAAGTGATAAGACACTCACTTATAATTGTTTCTGTAGGTTATACAAAGAAAAGTAAAAGGGGCCCGCTCTTCTATCTATTTTCGGACAATTAATGGTTTTCCAATTTTTTATTACAATATGACATACGGACGTCTGTTCCTAAGATAGACAACTTAATGCCTGTATTATAGGTAACAGATGCCTGCTATACACAAATATATTTTTTGTAGAAATATATAAATACACCCAGACTCCAGGCGGGATTTGAATTCACGTCCCCCGGAGCAGAAGCCACGGTCACTGCCCACTGCGCCAACGGGCCAGTCAATCTCAGACCAGTCAGCCAAAAAATTAATATAACATACAGTATATATCTTTTCATACGGAATCCCAAAATATGCCTCTACCTAAAAAAAAATTAGTTCGGCCACATTTAAACTGGTTTCGTAAAGATGAACCACGCATGAATACGCGATATTTTTTTATTTATTTTAAAGTCATCGACACTTAAATCTGTGTATTGTAAAAAATATTCTGGTTCCCGGGCTACCAACTTATGTTTGAAATTAAGGTTTGACATTAATTGGTATTTTTCATTCACAAACAGATAAGTTATTTAAGATTGCCCCGTTGGCGCAGGGGCAGTGACCCTGCCTTCCACTCCGGGGGTTGTGGGTTCGATTTCCGCCTCGAGTCTTAGTGTATTTATCTATATTTTTTATGTAACAAGGGGAAAACGAGCAGGCAGCAGGCCATATCAATATGATCGCGAAATATTTGGATTCGGTTCGGAAAAGACCGCTGAGTTAATGGAATAAATTAACGTTAGCAAAATTTCATCAAGAAGAAATATTAATAGGGGTTGGTAAATCAATCAATGATCCATTAATAATTTTAAAAATAGTGTTCCTCGCCGACTGGCTACTAAAAGGTGTCTGTTTGTTTGTTTATATCTCCCACGCTGCTTCTGTTTTTCGTTCGGTCGCGCAGACCGACGCCTTCGCCTGGGAACGTATGAATGTTGATGTGTCGCGGTTGCGGTATTCGTTGTGAGGAAGTTTGCAATTAAAAGATAACGTAAACTTTTATAAAAGTATTGAAATTTATAAAATAGATTGCTATTTGTCAACATTGTTTTCCTTGACTGGAAATAATTTAAGTGACACTACAGGTGTTAGTGAAGAGATAAAAGTGTTGTGACATACTACAAAATGTTACTACATTGTAGGTACCCGTTTACTGATTTACATTTCGTGCAAGAATTACACCTGATAGAATAGCGTCTCGATCCGTAGTCAATATATATGTTATTGGTTTTACTTGCGTACCGGTTTGAGCATTAAACGCCAACAAACTGACTATAAATAATTTTAGCCACACTATTTCCTCTCGTCAGATTTGTATCACCTAGATTTGATGTTACGTCATGCGAGGTTTTCGATAGCGTCACCGCGTGGCCTCTGATATGAATTGAAACGGTAATGGAACATAATTATACAGAAAATAAATATAAACACCGAATGCGTGCACGGAACTTTTGAAATTTAATCGACACCAATGATTCTCCTTGGAGATTGCAATGCTTGTTGTTTTATTAAATATTGTAACAGTCGAAGTGAATATTTGTTTATTCGATTCTGTTATTTTATAAGAGTTTATGAAAGATCGTACTTTGGTTATAAGATGGTCGATCTAAAAATGAAGTTCACGAGAAATCCTACTGTTCCAATCTGAGGAGAATCCACAATAAAAACAGTCGAGTTTCTTTCTTTTCATAAAAGTTTTACATTAATTTAGATATAGTTGTAGCTATTTATTTTAATGTTTCATGATTCGAATAATCCTGTACAATGTAATAGGGGTTTTATGTAATAAAGTTTTTTAATTTATTTTGAGTTAAGACACGTCTTTCGAATATCAAATAAATGTTTTACGGAGCCTTGTAGTCTACATTACTACTTGATTTTGATTTCTAATATTTTTGACAATTATGTCACGTACTTTCTTTCTTTGTATTCCTATGTAATTAAATAAAATTTCCCAAAAATATTTTCGAATATCTTCAGTGATTATTTACTTTATATGGGTATTACTTTGCAGTTGATATGTCGGTATTTGTTATGCTCTTGTTGTTCTGCGGTATTTTGTATCGTGTGTTTACTGTGTTTGTTAGTAACCCTTGACCCAAATGTAAATTATCTGTATTGTGTACAGAAATACATTTAAACGTGTACATTTGTTGCTGAATTAATCTACACACTTCTATTGTCGATGCGAACGTAATTGTCTTTTCCACCATGACCGTTTGCATTTTCTTACTGCAGGACTCTTATCACCTTCCTATCCTCTTTTCAACTATTTCTTTCTACACTCATTGATTGCCAGTGTTTATTATATAAATCTAGATTATTCTACAATCTGTGGGCCTAGTTCGAACATTTCTCAACTATTTACTTTCTTTTACATTTCCAACGAAACATCGGATGAAGGTTCGTGCTAATGTTTTATAACCGTAACAAACGTATCGATAAATCTTTGCCATTTAACAGTGCAGTTTAAACTGCAAAGTTTTATCGATACATGTTTATGAAAAATCGTTGTCGATTTAATTGCATAGTTTTATCGCAACGATTTATCGATTCATGGCAGCGGCTACTACACGACTTACATCGCGCGTAACGTCGAGGATTCAATAGATGCGAGTTCTAATTTTATTCGTTAGTCTAGTTTTTATCCTTGATATAAAATATTTTAACGATATTGAGGAAGTTCATATAATTATATTTATAGCGATCATCATCCTCACAACAGGATATTCAAATAATATAATCGGTGATTTATAAACTTGAAAAATATTCTGTACGAGATGAAGAACTTGTTCATTAAATGCTTTATGAAGATAATAAATAATGTAAGACCCAATTGCAAACTTTGAGGCTTTCCAAACATTCATAAGATAAATAGAATTATATAAGAATCGTTTTAAAATGAATCAAGCATCTTTAAATAAATTTAAGTATAATACGTACTTTAATACACGTATTTTTTTATACAGTATCAAGGAAGTCGATTTTAATAATAGATTATAGTTACTAAAAATCAATCTATTCTGCAATATGTTAATATGTATTATAAAATTACAATTCTCTTTCGTCCAAGAGGTGAAATGAAGAAATGTACTTCTCATCAGAAAAATCGAAACTCCCCTTTTTTTGACATATTTTCCTAAATTATTCGATTGTTTCGATTTTTATGATGAGAAATATATATTTTATCATGTACATAATATATGCAATGTAATATTAAACATGTTTTTCTTCTTTTTATTTCCGTCAGAATTTTACTTTCCAAATTTTTATGTGAGAAGCTTACAAAATTTTTATATCATCTCTTTTTTGAAATCTCTTTTGGAATCATAATTAAGCGCAGTTAAAATTTTAATAAACATTTTATAGTAGTCTTAAAAATTATTTACTTCTATAAGACACATTGAATTATGCCAAAATAAGCGCGATATCAAATAAAAGACAAGTAAGAGGAAAAAAAGTTTATCAACGGAACCGTAAGATTTCCTTGATGTTGCTTCGTGAATATCGCTCTTGTAACAATATGAGTTAGATATAAAATCGCGCGTCTGATAGGTTTGTGTGATGGCCAACTGGCCTGGTGTAAATTTTATTGTATTTTCATTTGCGGTTTGACTTTATCTGTTGCCTTTGGATCGCGGCAACGTCCTATTCTCGAGAAAGTTATTTCGCCAATTTTGTATGAGACGCTTCGTTGATTTAAAGTATTAGACAAAATTAAAGCAGCGCTTAGAGTTATTAAAATCTACATACCTACACAATGTGGTAATTGCTATTGTGTTGTCTAGTAGTTTTTTAATTGCAGACTTCTGTGTTAACTAGCAAAAATCTGAGCTTTGATAGGGTTCGCGTAGTTTTTTTAAGGGGTAATATTTTTTAAAACAGTTTTTATTTTTTTTTTAATATTAATTTCGATGTAATTAAATATTGAGTTTAGTTCTGTTGCAGTTATGTTAAGTCCTTGGTTTTCTAAGAGATGGCGTTGGTAGTACATTATTAATTCTTATTTTATTATTATATAATGTTCATTTTTTAATTGGTACAAAATTATTTTTTTTTTTTTGACAGATAAAACATCTAGATTTGACTTTGAATTACTGTGCTAAAGCACAAATCTATAGCCGTGATAGTTTTATAGTAAAGTATCAGTAAAGTGCACAACAAAACTGCATAAGTTGTGGGATAGTGTACAAGTTGTTGATCACGATTTTATTATCACCATTATCTTAGTCCACTGCTGGACATAAATTCTGCAAATTGCACCATTTCATTAGTGTAACAATATTTTTTTTAAATAACTAAAATGTCAAAATAGGTATGCCTACGTCCCATTTGGATTATACGCAAATACCCTAACCTATAGGCAATTGTTAATACTTAGCGAATTAATCATGCCTTGCAGAACTTTTCCCTTATTCTCCCCAAAGAGCTCTGGCCACCAAACATGCGAGCAGGGATATTGTTTGGCTGTGGATTTCTGTATTTCTTGAATATTGATATTTGTGAAGGTACTTCCACCAACCACCAACTACTAATGTCGTTATTCCCGACTTCTCAAAATTTTCTAAAAACATTCGAATCTTAGCATGCAGCCGTAGATGAGAGACTACATTAGAGTCGCAACTCGCGAACGGCATGACAGAACACTCCAGTTTTTTAGTTTCTTTTAATTTTATTTATTAGGTTTCTAACAGAACAATTACTAAAACATACACAAATACACACAGAAGAAATAAGATAAGTAACGTTCTAATTACATGAAACAACGACCTTTACATACAAAACACAAGAAACATGTTACCATGAGTCTCGAGATGTTTTTGTTTGTTTTCACTTTAAAGAACTTTTTGCCAAAACGAAGTACTCGTTCATTACATTTTCTGAATCATCTTACTTTAAGTATTAAAGTTCTTATACTCTCAAAACTCCCAGCATTATCACGAATAATATATTTTTCAGTTTTTATTATGTATGTAAAGGCAACTCTGTTCGCGTACTTTAATAATAGTTAATCAATACCTGCTACTCGAATAATTAATGAGGGTAGTTGTCAATTGAAGGTACTGTCAGATCCCACAATGAGGGTATTTATCAAAAGAAGGTACAGTTAGTTCCTACATATTATTGTTACTCTCAGATTAGTTATAAATTAAAAATTTATTTAGGTACCTGTACTTGTAAAGGGCTAATTTATTTTACATGATTCTTTAATAATTCAGTATTTTATCAATTCGCTCATAATTCCTATTAAGAGCCATTCAAAAATGTGTTTGAAATTAACAAACAAACAAGTTTATATTCGCAAAACCGATGACATTTCCCGATATTTCGTTGCACGAGATGTTTGATAAATTTCATTACAGAATGTTGTTTGAATATTGAACACATGCAGGCTTCCCAGAATTTGCAATTAAGGTTCGCATTAAAATGCAGTACGTATATGCCGATCCTGAATAGACCTTAATGGCGTGAAACTGTACACTAACAACCACCTCGCATCCCTTTCGTAAAAGCTTTTCACGTATGTGTGTGGACTTGGTATGACGTACATTTAGGCTAAGCGCTCACGATCAAAAACCATCATTGATTGATTGAAGTGGTGACATGTGTCGCAGGCACCTGACGCAGATATTACATCTTAGCCCTCTAAACTCTTTTATTTAGGAGAAACAAGAATTTTAAACACAATTAAAACAAATCTTTCTAGCTAGGTTGGAAACGAATATATTAGTCACACGTAAATAATGTGTAAATTACAATGCGAATATTTATTTTTGTATCTATATTAGGCAGGCGGCCAATATTTTTTTACCAAATTATAATGTCTTTGCATCAATTTGACGTATTCCAGGATTGAAGTGTTGCCAATTTTTTAACTTGAAATTTGCTTTGATCTCTATGAAACATTAAAATAAATCAAAAAAATGTGAGAGGATATCAGGACGAGACCGATAATTAGAAAATTATTCATAAATTGATTTTTAGATTTTTCATTAAACTTATTGAGGAACTTCAAAATAAAAGAAATCTTATGAAATTTTGTAATAACTATTAGGTGATACGCGGAACCCTTAGTGCTCGGGCCTGACTCGCAGTTGCTCTATATTTTTTTCTTTGATCGCTGTCGAATCCATTTTAAATATTTCTTTTGTATATAATTATATATTATTTTTCACCTCCTTACACGGTATTCTTTCTTATTGTGTAGTATGTTTTATGATTCCTTGGAATACAAAATACATGTAGGGTGCTGTAATTAAATCTCAGAGAAAATATTGCAACCATGAGGTTATTGTATCAGCCTGTGGATGGAGACCTATTTTGTTTGAAGAAAAATCGTATATAATTACATTATAACAAAATTTTACAAAGCTAGTTACATAATATACGATTTAACACGCTTTAAAATTATACATAATGGAATTTCGGACCAAAATCTGCAAGATTCTAACCTTATGAATTGTACTTGTCTATGTGGTTACGATTTGTTGGGAATGTTTTTTATCCTCGCGATGTCGGTTAATATTCGTAGTGTCTTGACAACTTTTACTTGAATGTATTTTAATTATTAAACAACATATTGTTTTTAATTGTTATTGTCTATAATGTATGACAACCGATAGGTATAGTATGTATGTATTCTCCTGTGGTTTGTAAGAGGACTGAATGTTTCTTTTTTTTTTTTTTACAAATTTAATCTCGTACATTTTCTTACGAATTTTTGCTTCACTTTTCCTACATTGTGTAAAGTCGGGTCAGGTTTTATTAAAACCAGTCAACCATTGGGGTCTAATGGAAAATCATTTTGTGAATCGTGCGTTCAAAGCTGCGGGCGATTAAGCTTTTCCGGTGAAAATTATGGGCTTCGTCGTCGGCGTCGCAGTAACACTTTAAAGTCAAATCGAGCACAAACTTTTTATTTCCTGACAAAAGTATAGATTTCTTCATAAGCGGTTTCTGGGAATGGATGCAAAAGTCCAGTAAATTTGAAAAGATTATTAAATATTCGTTTTTTACTTAATGAATATTGTAGATAAAATATACGACCTTTTATAGCTAAAATAGGTATTTACATAATTAATTTTGTTTTTAAATTAAATACGAGCTTGGAGCATGAATTAAATCAGTAAACTCGAAGCAAAAGGCAGATTCAGTGCATCGGTTTAACCGGTACTGGATGTCGGTCTGTCCCCCTGCTGTTGAATATGTTATACGTAAAAAATAATGTTCTACTTTTATTTATAGAAGAAGACGAGTCGCAAATCTTCGTGAAGTTCTTCAAATTCCACAAATGCTACGATCTCATCCCGACATCCGCTAAGTTGGTGGTGTTCGACACCCAACTGCTTGTGAAGAAGGCCTTTTTCGCCCTCGTTTACAATGGTAAGTGAATGTTCCTTCGATATATTTAACTATTCAAATGAATATGTTTGATACTTTAGTAGTATTTAGCTGAGCGAAAGCCTGTTTCTACGAGGGACTAATGCCGAGACCTGAGATATTTTCTTTATATGTCAACCACAGATGTAATATATGTGGCTAAACTATATTATATATTGCATTGTACAGTGCAGTTATATGTTCTACTTTTTAAATATAATACGACCTTGAAAAGTTATTATACAAGTGTACCGGATAATGTGTATCTTTATTGTTGTATAACTTATTTGTATACACTAACCTCCCAATGTGTAGGCGCGGCAATTTGTCCTGACCTATCCAATAGTACACGCCAATAGACACCCTGAATCACAGGCAAATAGTCTTAAATTATCGTATTACATTTTTAATCGAGAGAGTGTTCTATATACATATGTATATTATGTGAAGTCAAATCTGACGTTTTAATAAATATCTAACTTAGACATCCAACACGGTTGATGCCATTATTTTGCCATTTATTTTTATTGGCGTTGCCGGAACGCCACTTTAAATATTTCGATGGCAAACAGATAAAAATATCAAAAATAGTTGCATAACTCTCCAAACGTAAATAAACTCATATTTTTAAACTATGTGTATAAATAGTTTGAAAATCTGAGTATTTAAAATTTATTACATTTCTATTCTCTTTTATTCGATACAAAAATTACTAAAATTGTAATTAGCAAGGAGATTATATTTTCTGCACATTAAACAGAAAAATAGTACACAGTAGAGAAAATAAACATCAAAAATTTCACCACCCACCGAAAATGAACTTGACTGACGTGTCCTAATGCTTCGCCTATTTTCACATATTTGTCTTGACCTCCAAAAGTAATCTTTCGGCAAGACACGAAACGACTTGCATTTTAACCTTCCGACTTGCCAACACTTCCTTGTTAGTGTTTTTTTATTCGTATATTTAAGTTAATGATTGTATTTCAATGAGTTATTTAATGTAGTTCATACGTACCATTGCCGTGAACATGTTTGACGTAGTTGCCGGAATGTTTAAGTAGGTCAATTCAGACGTCACGCTAAATTTTGAAAATGGTGTCAGGTTAGTTATATTATTAGTAGCGGATTAAATAAGGGGTGCCGATTGAGCTGTCGTAATTAATTTTGAAATATTAGCTCACATTGGCAAACAATCGAGATCGCGTCTTATAAATAAAGATCTCTAACAAATCGTTGTATGATATAGTATATTGAAATTGTTTGCTCTCATTTACTGAAAACTTTTGTTTATAAATAAATGGATTTACATGTATATTAGCGTTTACATTGGAGAATTTTATGAATACCTGTCTAAAAATATTTATTTTCTTAATTGCTGCTATGTTATTTCTTTTTTTTTTGTATTTATGCGGAACTCTATATTAGAACCTGGATATTTCAGTAATAAACCTATAGATTTAAACGAATGGACTTTTAACATTCCGACGAAATTGTTCATACCAACATTCTTTTTGAATGTTTCTCATAAAACCATACCATTTATCTATATCTTTTTTGTAACTAAAATTGATATTTGCGAATTTACTTATCTGCTAATTTTAACACATACCTAGTAACTCAATGGAGTAAAATTTTTCAATTCTACGCTGTTCTTTTTAATGACGAAGAGTAAACGAGTAAATATTGCATATACGACTTATATTAAAATATATGTGGTTTGAAATTTGTATAAATATCAACTGATAAGTGATACGTAAAATTTCCAGAAAAAGATAACACGATATGCATTTTATTTCTATTGATTTCAAACAGTTGTACCTTTGTTTCGTTTACAGTGTATTTTTAATATAATCGT
>JANCMC010007202.1:12227454-12272564 GCA_024363005.1 Charaxes varanes | reverse complement strand
ATATAGTTGGAGTCTATATAAAATGTGAGGTGTATTTGTAATCATATCAGTATCAGAAATCAGAGGTCAAGGATTTTTATCCTTTTGTATTTATCATTATGTAAGACCTCAATGTCAATGGCTTAAGTCTTGAGACAACAAACTTAGATATTAATAATTGCCGTAGAAGAGTTAGAAAGACCTGTCAACTAATAATAATTAAAAACATACGTACAGACATTTTAATTTTTATATTATACACATACATGCATGTTATTATTTATCGGTTCTTATCGTAAATGTCCACCATTCAAAAAGTTCATTCACCCTTTACTTTTACATACTGTTATTATTTTTTGTTTTGTTTTAGATAATTATTATGTTATTCTCCTCGTGCATTGCGAATGAATTATTTTAATGGCTTTGCAAATCTAACTTTGATTAAACGTGACGACTCAATATTTAATAAATACTTTTACGTACGTGGACGGAATTATTTTCCTCTCCTGGCACTTTGTTCATAGTATGCATTACTAGCCACACTAACTCATATAAAAAAATTGAATGACATCACACATATCCCTTTAAATTTTGTATTGCGTTTAAAGTCAGATTTTTCAGCTATATTAGTTTTTGATAAATTGCACAAATTAGTAGTAAAATTGAGATATATACTAAGGCTCCTACCTCACTGAGATGCCATGGCGACGTCGCCGGGTACGTAGCCATGGATAGCTGCGGTTGCCAAATGAGTAGCCAGTAGTAATTTTGGTTCATTACTACTGGCGTCGCCAAACTGTCGCCCAGTGAGTTACCCGTCCTAAATTTTAATATGAATTGTTTGGATACGTTACCGGCGACGTCGCTACTGTGTCTCGGTGAGGTAGGGCTCTTATAGCATTACACCTTGAATAATTTTTATAAAATATTAGAGTATATCTGCTATGCGAATTACAAACTCGTAAGAAAAGACTTCTGATGTTTTGTGATTTATGTCACAGTTCTCACTTGCCACCTTGGTACGCTGCCTCCGTAAGAAACAATACGCCTGTTGCCGTGGAGTTTCAGGTGTTAGTAGTTCCATACAATATTAAATAAATTTACTCTTCTCCGTATGTAAATAGATGGAGTTTTAAAAGCTGAAGTTATCGTTTCTGTTTTTGACTGCCGTTAAGAAATTTTTAGACCCCATCGTATAATGTAGGATTTACGCTGACTTAGAGGGTAATTATGTTCTAATTGAAGGCCGCAACTTTTTTACAATGATCACATCGGGCCCTTATCGCGTCCTTTACTAGTACGATATGATATAAATGCTATAAAAAGGCACTTTGAATACCATATGTTTATATGTTTAATAACATTTTTTTGTTAATTAATGTGATACCGTTCTTGTCCCTTGTTGTTTGTTTATACGATTGATCACTGTTTTAGCTCGAAAATTATCGTATTTCCAAATTGCATTCTCCACTGCTGCACGTATGGTTTATATTGTTTCTTACGGAGGTACGCATTGTAACTGATAAAATAAAATATTATTTCGTGCTGGATTCGCAATAATCTTACTTATGTATTTTATTATATAAAGATGTTTTCATATTTAAAGTGAACCTGTTTTTTTAACATTTTTTTTTACAGTGGAGATTGGCAATGTGTGAAAACTAAGCTTTATTTCTCTTGAAGTTGAAGCTTCTCTGCTTAATTTTTACTAAATTATTTTTTAATTCTATATTTTTTTATAACTCATTAAACGATAGTATATGATACCAACTATAAACGATAATAGAAAAAAAATGTTGAAATACTTTGCAGCCGCAGTTTTATCATTTCGATTTTAGTTTTTGCTTCATCCGAATAAAAGCGATTGTTTTGTAGAGGAAATGTCAATGATGTTTAAATAATATAACATGCAATATTGTTTGCTAAGGGTGTTAAATTTTCTAATTAAATGATAACATATACAGGAAAAATTACAGATTTAGGACAGATACAGAGAAAAATAAAGTCCGTCAGATTGTGAATTTCATTATTTTAGCTTACAGTTGCTATCAAGGACATGTGCAATGTCGACAATTATTTTAAAACGTCGTGATTAAAATCGGGAAGCTTTATAATTTAAAACTATTGTTTTGTCTGAAGAAAAAATATAAACACTTTAAGAACCTCATCATTTAAAAAAACTGAACATGTGATAATTAAAAATTTAACACATTATTTATTCCTCGTCCGTTGGCGTTAAAGAAATGTGTATGAAATTGCAGTCTGTTTTTTTTTTATTCTTTGCAATGAATATCAGATAGCTTTAGTTAAGTGTATTCGTTTTGTTATAATAATTTGTCTAGTTTTGATACATAATTAGGGGACGAGAAGAAAGCAAATCGTTAGTTTTATTATATTTAAAAATGGTTGACAGAACATCGGCACTGAATTCTTAATACGACCTCTGTTTTTTTAGTTTAAATTCAGTTATTTTGTTTGAAGAAGACTGTTGAGGGAACCAAAATTATTTATCCATTGCTATAAGTACAGTTATTTCTTGTTACGTTTTTTATACGCATATATCTGTTATATGTATGATAGCCCATACTAACAGATAAAAGTGGGTTAATTTGCGGTGTAGTTACAGACATTGTAAAGATAGTTTGCAAGCATTTGGAAAAATGATTTTAAATTTTATTCATCTATATTCTCATTGTATGTATTGTACCGACTAGGCACAAATTACTATGATTGAAATTGCATTACACTTGCATTTTGCTGAGTCAATTTGTAATTTTATATTATTATAGCGTATATAATTAGTTATAATTCCATAGTGATGGAGTATCTAGTATTTTTGTTTACTTTGCAGTAACTATGTAGCTCCTTTTTGGTTATTGTAAAAATTTGTTGTATGGAATGTCATGTATCTCAAAAACATGTTACCTACATAACGGAAAAAAAAACGGTATGATGTTAGGGCGGGAAAGCAATGTTTTTGTTTTTAATTTTTAAATTATCCTTTTTGATTCGTTTGTCTAACAGCTCTAAGCTGTCTTAATGTTTTAGTGTTGCTCGTCTACGGACAAACGAACACCTACTTTAAAAGTAAGTGTTCGTTTGTCCGTCGACGAGCCAAACAAACACGGACAAACGAACACCTACTTTAAAAGTAGGTGTTCGTCTGTCCGTCGACGAGAGAAAATAATGAAATGGCAATTCTGCGGTGTCGTAGGTTTTACCGACTTTTTTTTAAACATCATCAGCATCCGCGTTTCCTCTCCTTCTGCTGAGTATAGGTCTCTCCTCGTTGGAACCACAATTAACATTTTCACAATTTCTATTAATAATTTAAATGGCATGAGCTCGTCCATTAATCACGAGAAGTTATTATCAACTTTTTAAACTCGAATAATCATCTTGCTAAGTCAATAAATAAATTCGCCTGACGTCTCGCTACACAACCCAACTCCCTTTAAAAGTATACGAGATTTTTACCCAGCCCCTTATTTCTGGCCTCACATGATTTATGACCGAACCCCAATATATAACTTAGATATACACATTTGTTTATCATGTATAAAAGGAGGTTATTTTTCTCTACCCTCAGATACGAGTCTCAAGCTATTCATGGTAATTTCCTAACATAAATCGAGAGATTGATTCATGAGTATTTGGTTTAATTATACGAGTTTTTTTTAACTTTTCATTGTTTTTTAAAGGAGTGCGTGCCGCTCCTCTATGGGACTCGCAGAGGCAGATGTTCGTGGGCATGCTCACCATCACAGATTTCATCAAGATCCTACAGATGTACTATACCAGCCCTAACGTGACCATGGATGAGCTGGAAGAGCATCGTTTAGAAACATGGCGACGTAAGTCTTTGAGCAATTACTTTTTAATTTAAATGTATAAATACACAACAGTTGACTGTGATTACTATTATCAAACTCTAAAACAAACGAACTATCAAGTAATATAGAAATTTCGTTAAGTTCGTCTCATTTTTTGAATCTTTATTTTATATGTAATATATATTATTCTCTAATTCTTCTTTTTCTATAAAAAATTTTTTCTAAAATCTTTCATTAAAATCTATCTCTTTACTTTCTTCGAAGATCACGAGTTTAATCAAATAAATATAAAGACATCGCTACAAAATTCTTGGCATAACATCGACAAACAAAAAAAACAGGTAATGAATTCCGTCCACCATCTGAGTTTGCAAAAACAATTACATAATTTGCAATAACATTGTTTTCATGCGCTCGATATCGTCAACACTTGACGTTTTCCTCGTTCTTGTTATGAAATATAGGATGTGAGTATATTATTATACTCGTATCTCTCAATACTAATTCAGGGCGTTCGCTACAATATAGTAAGGTAAACACGAACAATCTAAATTCATTAAACTAATGACTTATTATGTAGGTATGAGCTGTTCGTGCATTATATTCGAATACGAATTTGAAAACATTGAATAGAAATTTTGAAAAAAAAAATGAGAAAAACTTGACTCCTGGCAATATCCAGAATCTTAAACTGCACGTTTTTCTGAGTTAAAAACAATTCACAGAATGCGGTCCTCATATTATGCATACTTAAGTCCACCCAGCACCTGCACTAATGGTTAAGTGGCTAAGAAGATACGAGCCTAAATTCGGGCAGGACAACGTCTGCCAGTCCGCTAGCTTAGTATATTTATTCATATATTAAAATTCACATTTTATAAAATATTTCCTTTCGCATATACTCTTCTGTATAAACTATGACTGTAAATTTCATACTCCTCCGTTCTCGTAATTTTCGTAAAATGGTACCGAAAGTTTTTACTTTGCTTATTAATATAAAAATTCACATGTGCTATGTACATTTGCAGAGGTGCTAAAGGGCTCTGTTATGCCGCTGGTGTCGATCGGTCCAGATTCTTCGCTCTTCGACGCGATCAAAATGCTGATAACCAACCGCATTCATCGGCTGCCGGTGATCGACCACGAGACAGGCAACGTGTTGTACATACTCACACACAAGAGGATACTACGCTTCTTGTTTCTATATGTATGAAAAGATCTACATCATATTATTGCATGTATACAAAAGATGGCTAAAGTATGACCCACCAAACCTAAGAGTTCTAAGAGGTAGTTAGGACTTTTTTAAGCGGCTTCTGTCAATCGAATTTTGATAGTGCTAATACTAAATGTATCAAGTCTTATATAACTGATATAAGTAGTTGTAAGCTTCGCATTTTGAAAAACAATATATAAGTGATTAAAAAGCTTTTTAAATTATTTTATGGAAACAAAATTATTCCGGGTATAATGTTTAATTGTAATTTAAACAAAGTACCGTCGGTTTTGTAAACTAGAAACCTAAAAAGAAAAGTTAGCAAGAGATAAGAGCAACCTTGAAAGGAAAGTGCTTTTTCTTCTGTCGGAGCCAGACATAGCTTAATTTGAATCATCATTTTAATGATCATGTAGTGTGGCCGGGGATTCTGTGTAGCTGGACAAAGTTTTGTAGTACTTTGAAGTCTTCAAGGAGAAAAATGTACAAACACTGAGCTATGTCTGGCTCCGGCATAATGCGCCATTATTCTTTGAAATTTGAACATAGGCTGTTGTAACTAGAACATAAAGGCAAGTGCCTCTATGCAACTTACTTCAATGAAACATACAACAATTCTGCGTAATACGATTCTACATTGAAACACCTGCAGCTGTGTCAGCACCTACATACTACTGAATAGTTTCATAAGTATATGTATTGTCTTATACATAATTGTGAAACGGTTTATGAAAAAAATTATAACCCTGTATAATTTTTTTGTTATGCAGTAATCATAAAATAAATTTACAATTTCTATTTAGTTGCTTAAAAATTAAATGAATATATTCAGCTAAATGTTGGAAAAGGTGGACTCAAAGGCATAAATCTGTATTCGGGTATCTAATTTTAGTTTCAATCAAATCCTTACCATATTTGTAAGCATCTACATATATCTACTTGTATATATGTCGCAGGCAGATAGTTTAAATAGCCGTTCAATAAACAGCCTAGCCTCTTTACTAAAGAGCGAAGGTCAACTAGCTTTCTGAACGTTATTAAGCCATTTTAATCAAACATTTAGGCAAATGGCTTGAATGGATGACGTTTCATTTGAAGTGCTCAATGTTTTATGAAAGTAGAAGTATTGAAGTGTGTAGTGATAATGAAAAAAAAACGAACTAGTTCGTTCTTTTTCGTCACTATGTACACTCCGGGAAGCACTCCGCGAGTCCCAACAGGAGTGAAAAGAATCGCCAGCGGTGTCGGTAACGGTAACGTCAGTCAAAGTCGAGGTCAAAAGAAGTTGAAAGTCGAAAGTAAAGAGTGAGTAAGCTATTTGGCTGTGCCATATATATACCCGCCTCGACCGATTACAATTTTCGTAACGCTCTCTTCAGGTCTTCGCCAGCTTACTCCCCAAGTCAAGGGTGTGTAAAGACGTTTCATTTGAAAAATGTAAATGCTTAAGTTATTAATTTATAAAAAAAAAACTATTTAATAATTTAATAAAATGGCATACATATATGTAGTATGAGGGCCTTTTGGTAGCGCTGTTGGCCACAAGTACTTCAATAGTGTTTCTTAGTGAACTCCTTGGCCGTTTATCCCTTGTTATATATAAAAAGAGTCGCTTAGGTGGCTCGTCTGCTCAGTACAGCAGCTTAGTCCATTGTCATTTCTTGTTACAGATAAATGAGTTACCGAAGCCCTCTTACCTTCAAAAGAAACTGAGGGACCTGCGCATCGGCACTCTCAACGATATAGAGACGGCCACCGAAGACACCATACGTTTTGCAATAATACCGCGACTACGTCTCGACACTGGCGCGATCCGAGCGACACTGAATCAACCGCGCGCTGGGGTACATACGATGACATACAGAAAAAGTCTCACATGTTTCGCCACGATAAGGCATGCAAAGTCGCAAACAATTCAATACACTTCTTATTATTAAGCAAGTAAAATTTTATACTATATTAAAAAATGCTTATTAAATATCAATTTTCTAATTAATTTATTATTAATAATAAAATAATATTTAAAAAAAAGAAAAACAAAACATAATCTATACATAAAATGTCCCCATATATCGTTTAAAAATTCATTTATCGTGTAAAAATTCTTATAATAGACGGACGGCCGAACAAAGCGATTTATCAGGGTACTGTAGTTCAAGGATAGCTAGATAAACGGTCAGCCGGCTTACTAGTCACTACAATGGACTACTGAAATAAGAATACTAGTTAAAATCTCTAGAAATAAAACTAAATACGATTAAATTTCACTGTCTCCCATTGTATCCATTTTCAGTAGCTACCGGAATATCTTATTGTGCACTTAGATTCGATTTCCTGTTCCACGGTTGTTCTCTAAGTCAATTACATAACTTGGCGTCTCCTTCGCCCGTACTGTTTATTGGTGGCAACATCACTGAGTTTATACTTAGGTCTAACTTAATTGAATTAAACATCAAATTTGATACTAGCTAAAGCACGACTTCATCTGCGTTGTGCAAATAGACTCCGTATTTACTTGATACTTTCAAACGTTAATTCTATTTCAAACGTTGGAATATTAAAGTGTATTAACACAAATAGAAATACTACTACTAGGGCTTCTGTATCTAATATCTAGTTGCGTGAAAAACTAAGCTACTTTGCTTAAATCCGCGAATGAATACGAGGGAAAATCGGTGCAATGCTGCAACCCGAAAGCTACACCACCGAATAGCGCCATCTAGTTTTGCTTTGGTGTAACCTTTTCCACTTGACATCATTGCCATCTAGTTATGTAGCAGCCGCTACACCTTTCTCAAATATACGTATATATATTGATTCTTCCTCGAAGTTGTTGTTAGCACTCTAACGAGTAATATTCCGTCGGAGGAGGCTGACTTTTTTTCGAGTTATGAATGTTAAAGTAGGGTATTTGTGCAGCATTTCGACGTTATGTTAATGTTACACACACATGTTATTCATGCATTTCTATGTTAAAAAAAAAACTACCGCGCAGCGATCACCTTGGTTGCCCGATTGTAGCATTCATGGCTCGAAAACTTTACAAAAAAAATAGAAGAATAGTAAAGTGGTAACAAAAAAAAAAAACAAAAATTTGTGTTTTTGGTAAATTTACCAAACTGCAGAGGTAACTCTGCAAATATTTACTACATATATTTGTAAAGTTTCTTATGTACAGATAATGTTTACTTATACGATTCATGTAAGTTTAGTACATAGGTAGTTTTTTATAATAAAAAAAATATTACTTAACTTACAGACTTTATTACAGACGCTGTAGATTCAAACAGGGGTGAATCAACCCTCTGAGTAAGCGACATTGCTTTGTGACGGGTTCAGAAATCAAACATTGGGTCTCCAGGGAGACATAGAGACCACATGGTCAACACATTACCTGTTTAATTAGTTCAAAATGGTCGATTAATTTGACTTTTTACTTGTAAATAAAAGCTTACTTTTAAAATAAAAATCAATTTAATATTTCAGTAGCCTACTTTTTTTTATATTATTTCTCTTAATATTGAAGTTAAATTAGTTCGTAAGAAGTGTTAAGTAAAGAAGCCGTTTTATCAGCATTCTATATCTTTAACGTAGTACTGTAAAAGAATTATCATTTTTAGGCTACTCTTACACGGGCCACAATTTCAATAAAATTCACCCTCTAAAATCAAAAATTTCCATACTTTTTTATGACGTAGGCTACTAACTTAACCTAGACATTGTATATGATACAACATTAGAACTCTGGACTGAATAAACCTCTCGTTTCGCGTTAGGTATCGCTATAGTAAATCAAACACATATAGGAACTGTGGCCTATATATAAGTAGTGTAATGAGGGCCGTCTTAGCCAACCCCGGGGCTCTAGGGCGAACGACAACACTTAAAATCTCGTCAAAAATATTGGCTGTATAAAAGACCTAAATGGCAGCAAGATATAAAACTTTGTAATGTTGGCAATTGTGTTACAGTGTTGCCATAAAGTCGAACAAAACTTCCCTCTTATTCTTTAAATAATATGTTTGGGCTACATCAATTTAATATAGCAAAAAGTGTTATAAAATCGACATTTAAGGATTGAAGGCTCTAGTCCCTTTAACGGTTAAGACGGTACTGATTATAAGTGTTTTGCATGGCATGTATACAAATAAAATGTTAGCGTTTAGTGAATCTTGCCATCTCTCAGTGTATTTTGCCAGAAATTGTTCAGACTGTGGCTAAGGACGCTGACGCACTGTCAATATTAGCATAGACTACACACTCTATGTGGTCACTATTGTCTGACAATTTTTAGTGAATAACAGTATGGTGTTACCATTACTTACAAAAGTAAAAAACATTACAACTTTATAGCCTAAGTTATGGAGACAGGAGAAGGAGAAATTAAATTTTGTAAATTAATTACTTTGTTTCATTGTTCACCCTAAATTACAATATACTTACTGTGTTGTATACAATAATATATTAAATAGAGACGCTTAATATAATTACAATTTAGTTGTTTCTAAAGCTCTATAAGTAAAGCTGGGCATTTGGAGTTACGACAACTTACGTAGGAGGTATCGATTTATGGTCAAAAGTAAGACTTTTAATTTTGGAAAATTAATAATAAGGAGTGCAGTTTAATTTTTAACACCGAATATAAAATGTGTTTAAATTGTAAAATAAATTAAAGAAATACCGACAAATGAAGCGGGAGAATAATTTTAACATTTTCTATAATAATATAAGAGTTTAAAAATACACCGATATTTTTGCAGTTTAGTGAAATTAAATCAAATTCCTGTGCTAGAACCCTCGTGTAACCAAATGGGTTTTTGTTATGTCATTTCAATAGCATTTGACAGATTGTTAATATCTACACGAAGTTTTTATAGTTTTTAATAAAATCAGCATATAAAATCGCTTTTGGTGTGTAATCTAGATTTTAAGTAGTATCAGGGGCATAACAACCGCTGCTTCAGCCGTATCAATTAAACGAGGTCTCGGGATACAGGAGCCCCCAATATTTACATATATGGAAAAAATCCTAAAACTTTATCCTTAATCGATACATTCATTAATAAGAAAGATGCAAAGAGGTTAAAATAACACCACAAATATTTTTGAAAGCAACTGCTTTATTTATGAATTACATGACACCGAATTAATATGATAATTAGATTAGGTAGTGTATTATAAAAACTCCGGGCAAGTGCGAGTTAGACTAAGGCACTGAGGGTTCCGTTCCTTACTAATATATAAGGTGTTATATTGTGAGAAAAGCGGCAGCAGGCAGGATTCTCTCTAACTCTAACCCACAGACCCACACTAGCTCTACAAAACTTTGCGCAGCTACACAAAGTCCCCGGCCACACTACATGAACATTGAAATGATCATTCAAATGAAGCTATATCTGGCTGCGGCATTAAAGTAACCTCGCAAAATATTAAGTCCTGGTTCATTTTAGTTAAGCTTTCTTTTTAGTTGCAAATGCAAAATTAAAGCGAAAAAAAATATTAACAATTATTGATACTTTATATATATATAAAGCTGAAGAGTTTGTTTGTTTGTTTACGTGAACGCGTTATCTCAGGTATTACTGGTCCGATTTGAATAATTCTGTCATTATTAGATAGTCCATTTATATCATCACGCTAAAATTTAATCTATTTTTTTACCTAATTTTACGCGGACGTAGTCGTAGGCGCAGCTAATATACTACATTTACACTAAACAATTGTATAATATAATTACCAAACAATGTTTTTGGTTAGGTGCCAAGAAGCAAGCCAAAAATGTATATTATATTTTCAATTATAGAAAAAAACCTATTGTATTATGGTTTTAAATGTGTTGTGTTATGCAGACATTTTCATTGTTTAGCTGCTCTTTGTATCTGTTATAGTTTTTGGGTCATATTTATATTTACAAAAGAGAAATAAATGCGTTTCCCGTTATAGAATGTAAGGATATTCGCCATGTTAGCTACGCAGTGCATTTTTGTGTAAAAATGTCATAAATTTTCTTAATGGCTGCCGCCCTGATTCAATGCATTTGCAAGTACAGATAAGCTTTTAAAATATGGAGAATCTATTTTTAAGATTTTCGTGAATTAAAGTTAAGTAATGGTATTGTGGTCGTATTTCGTTCGGTTTGTGAGGCTTCCCGGTGACCTAAACTCGTCATTAAAGGCCGGCAACAAATACAAACATTTGAGGTCAAAAATTTATCAATAAATAAAGTACAATGACGAGTTCTTACAAATTGCTGTTATATTAATGTCAGGATATGAAAACAAAAGGTCTAAAGTGAAATAATGATACAGGCAGTTTCGTTACAATGTCCACTATCAGCCAGTCTAAAAATTAATTCGCAATCTCCATCCAATACTGAGATACAGCTATTTTAGTCTTAAACTAAAATAGGTTTTTGTTAAAAAGACAAACAAGTAATAAAATATCGTTTTAATATGATTCATCACTTAATTAACTATAATTAAAATACATAATTTGTTCATACAATGTCGTTTTTATCGAATTACAAGCGGAATAAGTCGTAAATGACAAAACGTTTATTGCGATTCCCCAAAAAAACAGTTATTTTTGAGTTAGGTCAGTTTACAATGATATATGCGAATTAAATAACATAGAAACAGACATAAATTATTATTTAAAATATTTTGTTATGATAATATCTGAAATAGTTGCATCGATTTTGATGGAACTTTCACTACCAGTTAGCTGATTTTATAAGGAATAACATAGACTACTCAAAAATTAGCTTTTTTAAGTTAGGTCAGTTTATAATTAAATAGGTGCATTATATATAATAGAAACAGATAGAATGAAACATTTTTATCCGGATTTTTGTTATGGTAATCTCTGAAATAGTTGCACCGATTTTGATGAGACTTTCACTGTCAGTTAGCTGATTTCGTAAGGAATAACATAGGCTACTGCTTTAAGCAAAATAATTAAGAATTTCACTATTTTTTAAAGATATAGAATACCTCTATGCAACTCATTAACCAGTAATCGCAATGGTATTTCAGACCCCATATGGCCCATTTGTTTCGCTAATTCTGCCAGTGTTTATATATTTTGTCAAGTTTTCCTTACCGTTGGTCTGGTTACATACACGAACAAATCATATCACGCTGACAGTTTTTCTTTAATTTTTTTTTTATTATTATTTGATGGACTACAAATTCAAACGTACAATTGAATATTTTGTAGATGAAAGTGTGTAAATTCTCTCGCAAATTACAACGGGCCATATTTATATAAGTTTTTTAAAATGAAAAAACAAAATGAGATACAAGACTCGATGTTTAATTTTTATTATGCAGATGTATACATACAGAACATTTTTTGTCAGTTTTTTTTTTAAATACACTGTGCTTAGGCAAATTAAATATGTATAAGTTCCAAAAGGAAAATGGAAGAAAGATTTTTTTTTTAAATATTTTATAATCGTTGTCATCAATTAGAAAAACATACATATATACATGTAACAAACTTCATTCAGAATTTAGTAATTCACAAATTAATATTAACTAATTACAGAATTAATAAAATATCAGATTTCATATATAGGTTACTTAACAAAATAATCGCTTATTTGAATCTATAACAATTTGACAGTCTTATTAGTAAGCTAGTGGATGCGCACGACTTTGTCTGCTCGGTTAAATCACTTTCACACTTGATAAAAATTTTACCTTAATTTTTGAGTATCTTTGATTTTTTTTTTATAAATGAACCGTAAATATTATCTATTAGCGAAGTGCCCTATTAATAACTTTTTTATTATCTTGTAGAACTTGCATCAAAATTGTTCCTAACAGAAAACATTAAAGCAAATACAGTGCAACCTTAATATAACGTACCTCAATATAACGACTTCCTCGATTTAACAAATTCTTCGTAATCCCCTTTCAGACATTCATCTCAATTAGATATTAATTGACATTTCTTAATTGATTTATTAATTTGAATAATTTTTATTAAAGAAAAGGCCTACGTTCAGCAGTGGACTAACCCAGGCTGAAATGATGATGATGAAGGGTATGTTACAAAAAACACTGCGAGCACTGCTCAGCGCTCGCACTGGCGATAAAATCGCTCCGTTATGCCGGAGCCAGACATAGCTCAAAGTGTTTATACATTTTTGTCCTTGAAGACTACAAAGTTCTACAAAACTGCGCAGCTGCTGAAAGTCTCCGGCCACACTACATGATCATTGAAATTATCATACAAATGAAGCTGTGTCTGGCTCCGGCATAAAACAAATGATATTAGTGTGTCATCTTTCATACTTCTCCGTCCACGAAATTTTCGTAAAGTGATACCGAAAGGTTTTTCTTCGCGTATCGATAAATAGATTTTGATACGAAGTATTTTTACACAATAATATGAATACGGACAGATAGATTTATTTACCAATTTTAACATGATTAACTAAACAGAGAGTTAACGATACGCTAAGAGAGAAAAGAACAAAATCAAATATAATATAATTAATAAATTTAACGAGAAAAAAAAAACATGATCAACTCAGTATATCCAATTAAAATTAAAACGTTAACCATTATCACTGCTTGTTTATATGTGTCCAAGTAACAAAAAAAACCCTGATTCGTTATAAATATATACAGGACTATATGACACACGAACGTCTGTTCCTAAGGTATACAACTTAATGCCAGTGTTATAGGTGACAGATGCTTGTTATACACAAATATTTTTTTTAGAAATATATAATTACATACATATGAATAATACACCCAGACTCGAGGTGGGAATGCCACCACTTCCCCGGCATACCTAGTCATCGGCGGCCATTGATAGAATTCCATAATGTCATGACATTAGCCT
Source organism: Charaxes varanes (assembly GCA_024363005.1). Classification (NCBI taxonomy): domain Eukaryota; kingdom Metazoa; phylum Arthropoda; class Insecta; order Lepidoptera; family Nymphalidae; genus Charaxes; species Charaxes varanes. Next base: position 12,258,677 of record JANCMC010007202.1, on the reverse strand, counting down.
ACTTGTGCCGATCATTCTTTCCACATAATTCCTATTGCCATTTCAGATTTGCTTTTCCTAATCCATCACGACAGTCATAGAAGGCAGGGTAGTGTTGCGAACTCGGTCAGTTCTTTTAAAATCTAAAATCCATTCTATGGCTCTTTGGACAAATCTTTAGTTTGGATTTCTGCTTTTCGGTTGATGACAAGATTTTTATATTCTATTTACATTTATATTTTTTATAAATTATAATAATAATGTTTATTCAGTAACTTTGTTTCGACATTATATTGGTCATAAAATAATCTACTCATTTTGATCATATTTAAAATATATGCCAACACTAAACCCAGTTCTCGTATCCTATATAGTGACGGGCCGTATTGAACGTCGCGAATCGATACACAGCTGGTTGGTTGGCGGCACGTTGTTAGTAAACTGCATCGATTTTGTTTAAATTTTCATATGCTTTAGTCATACTGGTTTTCCCCCGCTAAGCTGTCATTTTCCTAGTAATTATGTAAATTTTTCTTTAAAGTATTAATTATGACGAATAATTTAGTCAATGAAACCTTTATAAGAACTAAGCCAACGCATGTTTTAATTCTCGCAAAACTTGCCTTACCTATTGATTGAATAAAATAAAGCTTGATACAAGTTTGCTTTCAATATTCATGCATACTTTATATTTATTACGTTAATATTAGACTAAGCCAAGGAAGGATTAACATATTTTAGTATCGCTGATATTAATTTCAATTATGTAAGGTTTTGAAAAAGAATAAAGAACAAACAGAAGTCTAGGTGAGTATATCACCCAGACTCGAGGTGGGAATCGAACCCACGACTCCCGGAGCAGAAGGTAGGGTCACTGCCCACTGCGCCAACGGGCCAGCCAAGCCAATAAAACATATCTCGCTAAACTTATCGACCTAAAAATGCTGGGAACTTTATAGTTTGGAAAAATTTTGATATAATAGAAAATATAAATTTCATTACGACTTTATGAAGAATATCGAAGACTCAGGCTATTGTCACGTCATCCTTTTCGTAGTTATTATAAAAAATCTTTTGAAATACTTGACATTGGCAGCAAAACTTCTATTAGTACTTTGAAATTAAAAATGTTGAGAAACATTTTTCAAAATGAGCTAATGTTATTAATGCAAGAGTTTTGAAGGCAACACTAAGACGTAAATCATTCATTTAAGAACTTTCTAAACTTCATAAAACATTTAATGGTCTTAAGATTGTTCAAGAACTCCCTAGAGAATCATTAAAACGTATACAGAAAGACGATATACCAATTAATATATGTCATTTTTAAGTAGTTAAAAGATAACCGTAAATATATCGAAAAGATTTTAGATTTCCTGCGATTAATTGATCAAGATTTTTAAGAGGTTAACCTTGATAATAATATTAATATAACTGAATTAAAAAATAAAATAAGCGATAAGATTCTATTAAATTCAAAAACAGCCAACATTTTTTTTTTTGCAATGACCCTGCTTTCCGCTTCGGGGGTTGTGAGTTCGATTCCCGCCTCGAGTCTGTTTGTATTATCCATATGTATGTATATATTTCCGAAAAAACTATTTGTATATAACAGACGGCTGTTACCTATAACACGGGCTATACATATATATATATATATATATATATTATATGTATATATATATAGGAAAAAATTCCATCTATATCTACTATACTAATATATAAAGCTGAAGAGTTTGTATGTTTGTTTGTTTCGACAATCTCAGGAAGTACTGGTCCAATTTGAAATTGTTTTCAGTGTTATAAAGCCCATGGATCGAGGAAGGCTATAGGCTTTATATCTAAAATTGAATCTAAGTTTTTTACCTAATTTTACGCGGATGAAGTCACGGGCACAGCTAGTGTGTGATAAAAATATACCTTGCTCCTTTAGATAACCATTTGTACAGGTTTCAATGTAAAGGCATATTTCAATTTTCTAGCCTTAATAGCCCAACAGTAGAAGGGTTAGACTAAAGTTCGCAAGGTCCCGGCTCAGACCCGAAAGCCGCTTGAGTATTGTCCCACACACAAGACAGGCCTATAATTAAAGCTATAATTAAGTAGATCGGGAAACGGGAATATTGGACATAACTAAAAAAATTCGTTGCCTGTAAAGTCGTTTTACGGACGATAATTTTACCTGATTAACCCGAACGCTTAGCCCGATCGTGCCTTTATATCGCTTATTCCGCGCTTTCCCTTGAACGCTCGGCTCAGGAGGAACGTGACAATGAGTCACGTTTTTTCGTGCGTGCCGCCGGCGTTCGTCGATTTATAAGACGTTATCACGTCAATTAAATATAACCTAATATTTAAAAAAAAATGTTTATATACTTTCATCTTTATTCTCAGTTACTGTACGCGGGTCGCGCTGAAGGAGCGACCACAGCCGTGGGGACTTCAAAATTACACCGAATCGAAGTCGAGCAAATTCTACGGGAACCTCTGTACAATATTAAATAATATCTGATATTAAATCTTATTTATGTCGATTTTATTATATGCTAGAAAAAAAGAAGATCACACTTATTTATCAAAAGCCGGAAACGCGACAAGGGCAATCTGCTAACCATCTGGTGATGCAGTGCTTCATGGGCGTCGTTAGTCACTTAGATGAATCGCATGCGCGTTTGCCGCTTGTTTTATAAAAAAAAATACCAGTAAGCGGCCTTTTATTACTTCGGTAGAAATAATAAAACACGAATTGTCCTATAAGAAGTAAAAGATATTTTTAAGATTAATTTAAAACACCCTATTTTAAGAGATATACGTATCAAAGTTTCGATTAAGTATGTATCTTTTATGCCATATCGTTCGGAATTTATCCGAATTAACTCAATTCCATATTAAAAGTATTTTAAATTAATTACGATGTTAAACGACAAATTATACCAAGCCTATATTTAAATTGTGTAATTATCATAATAAATTGTGTTTAAAAAACCTAATGCGACTTTCATTCATTAACCCTGAATTAAAACGAACAAATTCTTTATTCACAATCATTTCTGAATACTACGTTCATAAGCTACGTAATACTTATATTTGGTTTATCAAGCTATGTTAAATCAATACAAACTAGCAACCGTTACGAAGTCGACGCGGCAAATCCATCATGGCTGGAAAAGTTAAAGGCAAGAAAAAGGAAAAGAAGGAAAAAGAAGAAGGCGGCGATAAGAAAGTAAAAGCCAAAAAGGGAGGTGGTAGAGCCAAAAAAGGCAAGGCTAAAGGCAAATGCAATGTGGACATGCTAACTGACTCCGCAATGGATAACGTCTATTACGCCTGTCATAATGTTCAAGAATTACTGCAAGCCAGAGGATTTTATCCTCCCGACTTTAATAAGAAGAAAAAGAAGGGAAAACGATAATAAGGCGTAGTTTTATAGCCGAGAACCCTGTAGAGTACATAAACCAGTTTAGTATAGGACTAAAGCTAACTTATAGACCAAGAGAGGGTGAAAAAAGTGACAGTGAATCATTTAATTTTAAAAAATCATTTTATTTTATTTTTTCCAACTACGCAGTAACGTTATCATTTATAATATCACTCCATAACCAATCATAAAAGACGCGTTTTCTGCTTAGACCCAAAACAACGGTTGCTGCACTATGTTGTATCATGAATGTAATAATTTATATTTTGATATAGATTGACCACAGAGGTTTAATATCTCCCATTAAGTTTCATATAAAATGTATGCATTGGATAAAAAAGACATTGGCTAAAAATAAATATCGACTGAATTAAAGCTTGATCTCTACTGGTGCTACAAAAGTGGAAGTGTTTTTGTTAATTTTAAAATGCTGTAAGATTATTTAACATTCTTTCATGTACTGTATGTTAATACACAAGTCTATTTATAAGTGAAGGCTCTATGATATGTAGCTTGTTGTTTCTACATTGGTTATAATAGTAAAAGTTATTTTAAAGGAATTGTTGGGAGTATTTTACATGTCATTCTTGGACTCCATAAATTTAAAATATTTGTTTTAATTATGTATATATTTTTTGCCTTATTAAGTTTATTTTAGTTATATAGATAAATAATTAAATTTTCGAGCGGGGAAGGGGGGGAATAGAAATATATAGTAAAAAAAATAATTGCATATGTTGTTACTTTTTATATACCTATATTAAATGTAATGTCGATTATAAAAATGCTTTTTTATTATTTAAATATATATCATTCTTTAATTAAACTATCTGCTGGCTGTGATTTTAATATTAAATATCTTTTATTTAAAGTAGATTATAAGCTCGCAATCACGGACCTGTCTCTTATACTAGTAAGTTATGTTTCAGTAAATGTTAGTCAAGAGAAACTTGTATCATTTATCATTATCCACATCCTTTTGCCTCCAGGGGGTTGACCTTTCTTTTTGTTGTCGCGTTTCTTTCGGTTTTTTGAGAGTTCCCGGTGGCCTCAATCCCTCTTTAAAAGCTGGCAAAATATCTGCGTGCCTTCTGGCGGTATAGATGTCCATGAATATCACTAATCACTTAGCTGATGAACCGCCTGCTCGTTTGCTCGTTTATGATATTTAAAAAAAAAACAGTACTATTGTACTAATAAACAGAAATCCAGATTATTATGACAATATGACGTGGCTCTGTAGTCGCTTACGATATCTCTCACACAATGGCTGTTCTTTGTTATACCAATAATCAATAGCTTGGCTAGCAATGGGTTTCATTTGAATGCAAGCATACAATATCTACTGGAATCGTGTTAAACATAAAGAGAATCATCGTTTCGAATGGCAATACTCGTAATCTTTCGATATCAATGCATTTATAGTAGATTATTGCACCGAGCCCAAAGTGAGTCATTAATGCACAAGTGTATGATGCACTGAATTTACACAAGTGCATTGATAACTCACTTCTGGAATGTGCGTAATCTACCTTTCTTTTAATTAAATCGCTGTCTATTTCTATTTTTTAAACTTTTCTTGCTAAATATGTAGTTTCAATGTTATACAATGATATAGAATGCGTGCCATTTGTTTTCTTTTTTCGAAAATATTTGATTAATTTTTATTCTCAGCCAGTCTGTTTTCGATGCAAAGCCTACATTTTCTAATAAACTTAATGGGAGACATTAAACCTCTGTGGTATTTGAAAATAATAAAGAAAACAGTAATAATGAAAGTTCATACAAAATTACTGCACTGTTTTGGTTCCTTTCTGAGCGGTTATGAAGTGATTAATGATAACATTACTGCGTAATTGGATGAAAAAATCTTTAACATTTACGTACTTGACATTTTTAACAAAATATACTTATAATTTCAGTATCTAGTTTCATGAAATCTTACCATTGGTAAAAATTGGTAAAACTGCTTAATTGCAATAGAAGGAACTTTTCAATTTCTCTTATTTTCTGACCTGTACCTACTGCTCTTAATTCCTCCGATTTTAAAGCGGTGAAAAATTTTAAAATGCCTCAGCTATTCGTATAAGCCTGTTTTCGAGTGCACCGCGAATTCTGGTTGAATGGATTAAATCAAAACAGCGTAGTTTTTCAATTCATTTACTCGACGTTAGCATAAATAGCGCACTGCACTTTTAATGAATAAAACGAACAATTTTTCGCTTCTGACTTGAAATATACCAAATTGTTGAGTTAAAAATTAAAGCCAAACCTGGTCAGAAATAGTGTCTCAAGCAGTGTCTAAGTAGTTGAAGAAATCCATGTGTCACTTATTTTTTTATATATTAAAAGGGGCAAACAAGACGTGACAGCAATAGAAATTGACGTGACAGCATTACTGCCACCTCACCGGCGCGAGGAATTCTTATATGTGAAAGAGGTACTGGTACTCGGACGCGTCGGCACAATTCGGCTGCAGTCCAAAAGGAATTTAAGTGTGGCCCTACCTTTAATCAAATTGGTTAGAAAATGTTACATACCCCTTAAGAGTTCAACGTTAAAAAGAGCGGTCAGGGCAAATGTGAATAGTCCCTTCTGAGTCGTTTCTTCATAGCTGAAGGTGGCGCCAATGGAAGTCTTCCTTCCCCTTGTTTACAACTTTCTTCCATCTCGTTCGGTTTTCACCCTCTCTTAGTGTATTTGCTATTGTTAAACTCGTGAGTGCCTTAACCTGGCCACACCAGCGGCCAGGTGATCTGCCACGGCGTCTTTTACCATCGACCTTACCCACCAGTGTTAGGTTTTCGGTGTTATCTGGCTATCGGCGAGCAACGTGACTAAAATAGATAAATGGAAAGCGGAAATTCACCGCCAAGTATCCATAGCTTTGTCTGCTATAAAATAAAAGCAATATCTTTTTGTTAATTGTGGATATTTAAATTTAAAACCATAGTCTAATTGAAAATGACAGTTCACTTTATTTTCTACTCAACGTTAATTGATTTAATTTCTCGTTTATTAACTTCGAATAACAACAATACAATATACCCGTAAAGTGCCTTTATTATTTAGTGGAGCGCCGTTAGACATAAAAATTACAAAACCTAGAAATCCAGGGACTGTCAGTTAAGAACAGTTTATCTAAACTTTTGAAATATATTTTGTTTTTAACAATTCATACAAAACTCTTGAAAAAAAAATTGAATTGTTTAATAAACAATTAGAAAAACTGGTTTAATTTTTTACTTATATCTTAAAAAGTATTTCGGATATTGCAAATCTGAAGAAAAGTACAAAAAGGTGACAAAATTTCCTAAAACATAGTCTAACCTCCTAATACTCTGTCTTCATTATTTATAGTGATATGTTAATACTGAATATTCTGCGCCTCAATTCCAGTATGGGCATGGGGTGGTTGAAACGACAACGCTATATTAATTATTATTTTCACCCTTTTGAATATTAATTTAAAAATTAAAAAAAGATATAGTGTATTGTCAATATTTAAACTAATTTATATTTGTTGAAAAAAATCTAAAAGTGATTTTTTTATTGGGCTAGACGAACAAATTTATTCAGTATCCGCACCGTCATTAAAGATAAAGAAATATGTTAAAATAATTAGCTTATTTTGTATATTATACATTAAAATAATTTGCTTCTTGAAGCCTTTCTTATATGCCTATTGAATAAGATTCCGTAATAAAAGTTTTAAAACTAATAAACTTATTTACTCCCTATATTTATAGCTGGTATTTGTGCTAATTATGAATTTGATTTAAAAAAAATTGTTGCTTTATCTACTTTAAGTCAGCTTTGAAATTAAGAAAAAAATATTTTTGAATCTCTGTAAATATCACCAACTACTTATTATAATATAGTATTATTATTTTATATTATGCCACAGTGTTTAATCGACCTGTCTATTTCAATAAACTCCATTATTTTCTAGAAAAACGCTTACGTTTTAATCTAAAAAGCTTTTAATGGGGCTATAATTCAAGTCGTGAGTGCGCAGACAGACATATTAAATAATGAACTTGTATTATGTGTTATATAGTGTTAACACGCACGTCAAACACGAATATGGTTTATAAATAACACAAGATTTAGTCTAAATTCTAAATTCGTTTTCGGAGCCTTAATAACTCAACGGTGGAAAAGGTGGCTAAGATTCACAATTCAACCGGTTCGCTCCCCGAATCCCTTGGGTTACCAATTTGTGATTTAAACGCTTGATATGAGGATATTAAAATATTTCCAGTAATCTTTTAAAAGTTCTACTTTCGTCTAGATAAATTGTTATTTACTCAAAAAAGAAAACAGGAATACTGTAGCTACATCGATAGCCTATACGGAATATTGGTCCAGCGAGGCTAGAATTTTAACCGGCTACCTTACGAATTCCAGTCCATCCTTCTTTTATTAAGCTTCAAATCATAATACAAAGACGGGTCAAAACCAAATAGCATTATTGAAATAAAAGTTCAAATACCTAATACTATCGGTATCCCTCCAGCTGAGTTTAAAAATAACCCTAGAAAGGTCATGTTTCGAACTGAGCACCATACGCGTTAGAGTCCGTTCCACTAACATTGAGCCGCACGTCAAAACAACACAAATGTGGGTCAAAACACACAACAAGTGCGCTATTGTTAAAAGGTAATGACGTCACAATTATTCTTCCCGGTGGCCTAAACTCGTCATTAAAGGCCGGCAATGCATCTACTAGACTTCTGGTCGTGCAGATGTCCATGGGCGTCGTTAAGCACTTAGGCGACTGCTGCCTGCTCGTATGCCCCTTGTAACATAAAAAAGGGCAATTTTGGTCTCCATGAAATGTTCAACGTATTTAAATGGATAAGGTTTAACACGTTATTCTTTAAAATAGCTTTGTAAGTAGTTCATTATTTGTTTGTAATATGTAAAAGATATAAAATGGTTATTTTGGGTTATACAAAGGACATAGACATTCATCCGTAGTACATTATTTTGGCCTATATCGTTTGGCTTAGCCAGCGCACGCAATGTGAGCCGCACAAAAACGACATCATGTTACAAATCATTCAAATTCTTGGCTTTTGTCTACTAGAATATATATTTATTATATATGTAAACCTTCCTCAAGAATCACTCTATCGATTGGTGAAAACCGCATGACAATCCGTTGAGTAGTTTTTGAGTTTATCGCGAACAGACAGACAGACAGATTTTGTATTATAATATGTACGGATAAGGATTAACCCATAACATGGATTTCAAAGCGTAGTCATGACGACCGAATGTATATTAATCTATACTGATACATAAAGCCAAAGAGTTTGTTTGTTTGAACGCACTAATCTCAGGAACTACTGGTCCGAATTGGAAAATCTTTCAATGTTAGATAGCCCATTTAGCGAGGAAGGCTATATATCATCACGAGACAATTTTTGACCTACTTTGTCAAATATAACAATAATGTTGTACTAAAAATTTCTAATAAGCATAGGGAATTTCTATCAGCCGGTGATCTCTATTCATCAATACCATGTGAAATAATACATAAATGACCATTAAAAAACTCTGTCGCGTCAGGTTAATGCAAGGTAATTATATGGAGATACATACATAAGCTTACACTTCAATATTCAGCGTGAAATAAGAAACTGATAGAGTTACAAAGTTGTAAAAAAACGTCTACTCGTCGCTAGTCAAATATTCGATAGCGTTTAATTTTTTTCTTATTGTGAAGGATATACTTTAAAGATTACGGAATAAATATAATCTAACCATTTTTTCAAAGCAATGTATCTAAAGTGATCAATAACACCTGAATCATGGTAAATACCTTAACATAAACTTTTTTATCGTTTTTGCACCTAATCTATATTCAATAGGTTCCCACAACAATTTAGTTACTACAAAGTTACCATCACGGGCTCCCCTACAAGTTAAGTGATAGAGCAATTAATAATTAAAGAGCTTTAGTATCGTCATAGTCCTGATAAACTTTTAATTGTTTTTATTCTACAATCACATATATGTAAGTAGGAATTAAATCAGCGTCGTCTCTATTTACCTCTCACTCACAGACTGTTGTTGTCTCTTTTATTTCCATGTTTCGATAAAGGCGTCAAAAATAGCGTATACCCAGCGTGATATGTGCATTTGGCTTTAGACCGGTTTCGTCAGTTTGTGACCAGTCGCATTCTGTGATTTCCGCTTATTTTCGAAGACTTGATCGTATTTTTATATGCTTACGAGAGGACATACCATTAACCTTCATTCGCACTAGAGCTTATTTACCGCGCGTTAAAAAAGCGTTCAATTACAACATGATCTCACTAGTTTTTGTTCACACGACAGCGCTTTTATAACGTGACGCTTTTTTATCGTGCAATGTCCTATTTTCATTGCTATATAGATACATATTATACTTAGTAGTTTATTTCAGATTCGCTACTTTAAAAAGTTGATTAATTAATGATTTAAAACAATTTAAGCTCCTCGTTCACAAAATAACTTTATAAAAATAAACAGCTAATTTCGTCAACAATTTTTAATTGTAGATATTCTAGTGTTACGTCTCAGGAAAACATGATACACTTTAATAGTTTTTTTTTTAATTTTTTTAGAGAATTAAATAATTATTTTTTTTTAATGCCGTCGCCTCTTACTAATAATAGGTCTCCCACTCGAAATGGAAAGTCTCTATCTGCTAAATCTTGTTGTCTTAACTAAAATAAATTTATTACTTTTTATTTACGTCATTGCTGTTTTTTTTTTGGTTTTGTCTGGCATAATATCAAATAGATTTAAGACCCTTAAATAAAATAATTTAAAAAAAAACTTAATAATTTTAGGTTGAAGTAAATGTCCCATAGACCTCTTTCTGTATCATATCCTTTTTGCTTCAATCATTCTTATTGATTCTCGTCAACGTTAATAGCGTTATTATCTGGCGCTCAACGAATTAAGTGGCGATAACTGTTAAAAAACTTACTTTATCATGATGCTTCAATGTCCAAATTTGCGTGACAAGCTTAAAATCGTCTTAAAAGAGTTATTATACTTTTTTTGTGGATGTGTCGTTTTGTTTCTTATCGATGATATCACAGTTATACATACTGCATTGCTCTTATGTATGTCAAGTTACTTCTAAATAAAATATACAATTTTTTTTAATGTAACATTTTAGGTTTTTCTACATTTGTTGTACTTATTATTTATTTTTTTATGTTACAAGGGGGCAGACGAGCAGGCAGCAGGCACCGAAGTGCCTACCGGCACCCATGGACATCTGCTATGCTTCCGTTGAGTTTTAACATTATTTCTATAGAATGCTGTTTTAGGTAAAAATAATTAAAAATCTGCTTTACTTGAATAACAATTAAAAATATCATATCCTGCTATTAAAATAAAATATTTAATAACTAAATGGTGACCGCGACTTCGTGCACATGCTTTAATGAAATTTTAAAGTCACTTTTAACTATATCTTTACGGATACTTAAACCCATCATTGGGACTTAGATAGCTTTTGAGAGCTTTCTAGTGCTTTTCTCTTTCCTCTCTCTTATGAGATAATCTGAACCCTAATTTTAATCTCTTACAATCAGTTATACTCCCATGGAAAATCGAACAAATAATTCTTAATTTCTACGAACAAATGGAAGAAGAAATATTTTGAATTTGAATAAAATACGCAGTTAAAACATAGAAATACTACAATGTTACTTAAATATTTAAGTAACTTTTATTAGTCTCTTAAAACTAACTGCCGCCATAATAAAAGGTGTCTAGATTTAGATATATTTCTGATATTTAAAAAAAAAACGGAGTTATACCAAATTTTAGCTAATAAGTATTAATATGTTATTTTTGTTTTCATTTTGTATTTTTAAGTTCTTTCGTTACAGTCGTAAATTTACTGATTTATACTTTTGTTTTTTTTTCTAATTTTATTAGTGCCTTTATAATTGCGTGTTTCAAATAATAATAATAATAATAATAAAATAAACATAAGGTTTTAAAAGTATCTTTCAACGCTACTTACCACCCTGGGACATGTCGTGTCGTAAAGTCGATCGTACAAATATTCCCTGGATTCAATGTTTTTCAGCACTTTCGGTCTGGTTACTTTACGCGGCTGCCTCTTATCGAGCTTCGTTATGTTACAATAAATTCCGTTATAATAAGTTCTAATATAAGCAGACAGAAGACAGCGAAAATTAACAGAAAGACATTTCAGTTTTATAGATAAAATTAGGATTTTCGATATAAAATTTGAAATGGGATACTAAACAAATTATATTTTGGCAACATTACAACTGTGATGAAAACGCAATAATTAATTAATGCTTTCGAAATAATTGCGAAAATTTAATATATGGAAATTTCACACAAAAGTCATACTAAACTAAGTAATTAAGCATCAATTTCCCATTTAAAACACATTCTCAATACGCTGTTCGGAAAGTGGAGTAGGTCTAAACGATTCAACTATTATATTGTTGTGTTGTTTCATAATAAACCTAAACTCGGTGGTCATAAAACCAAATACCCCCCAATAAAATTTATTCAGCAAAGACCAGGCAATAACGTTACACTTCTAACATTTAATAGCTATCGGAACCCAGTTTTCCTTCTTCAATCAAGTGGAGGGAGGTGAGGGGTGGGGATGAGGGGGTGACCGATATACGCGGCCTTCATTTATCTACATGTCGCACCCGAACCCAAATTATGCTACAAAAGAGATTTCGATCTCGCAGAAATGTATCAGGGATGTAATTTTTCTAGTCCTCGTAAACTAGCGACAAGACCATCGCACGTCAGATATTTTGTCAAAAATATTGAAAATGAAAATTGCATCATAATTCTTTATAAATCTCCAAATTAATAATAATAATGATTTATTTGCACTATGTCGCATTTAGGTCAAAACATACGTATGAACCAAGATTTGGGTATAACAAAGTCGGGTCAGATGCTAAATTATTAATTTCATTATCTTAGACTTAATAATAAATCACAAAATATTCTTTTTAACAAAAATAAGTTTTTAGTTTAAAAGGCAAACAAATAATAGAATATCATTAAAATAACAATTCAATATCTTCGTTAACTATTACTAAAATACACAATTTGTTGCAATAATACAGTTTTTATCGAATAAACGAAATAAGCCGTAAATCACAAAATGTTGGAGTTGGGTCAGTTTATGACTAAGCGTGTGATATATTAGATTTTGTCCTCTGCTACTTTTATTTAGAAAAAAAAACTCACTTTTATATTGTTAGAGTCTGTTAAAAACATTGTTAGGCGGTCAACACCTAATCCCCAACCTCCAGTCGGTGGGAGACCATACTCTAGCGCCGTACAGAACGCTTCATCTGTAGGGGGAGCCTCATCGTCTCCAGCAGCACGGTCCTTAGCTTGCTGCTCAAATCGCTCCCGTTGGATGGCTGGATCGTTTAATTCTGTGTACGCATTGCATATCTCCTTCTTCATCACAAACAGTTCAAACCTAAAGAAAGGAATTTCCTCTATAAACACCGGCACAATTAGTGGAACACATAAGAGAGGGAGAGTATAAAATAGTTAAGTTTAAAACCTAAAGAGAGAATTTCTTTTATACACTCCAGGCCAATTAGCGGAACACTGAAGGGAGAATATCAAAGTTAGTTTTCATTTTAAACTAATAATAATTAGGCATGAAACAGCAATTGAATTCACATGGTTTGACATTAATTTGCAGCATCATACTTGAACTTTAATGAAAATTAAACTAAACAAAGTGTATTTTTCTTAGATTTCATAATGTCTGAAGAACAGTTTTAGATATTGGGACGATTCGTTCGTTTCGATATAAACATTCGTCTAATCTAAAATTTTCAACTGTTTCTTTAACAATCGAAATAAATTCAATAAAATATAAATTTAAAAACATTCTAATAGAAAAATCATTCTAATGAAACATATTAATGATATAGTTTAATGTTAAATTTTAAGTTTTATCGTAATGTTACCGTAAATAATTTTTTAATTTTATTATAAAGTTTTTTAAATTTACTGTAACTACAAATGTAATGTACAATTTTAAATGTTAAATTTAATTTTTACTCTAACTTTTATTTTATTTTCTATTTCCTGTTAACTCTCAATTGAAATTTTATTATAAATTACTGTTTAATTAGTGTCTTCCTTCCCTGCTTTTTATGTAATTTTAATTAATATTAACATATATTGTATTGCACGTTATAAGCGGAATTTAGCTATAGCTACTCTTTTAGCTTCAAGATCTGCTATAAAAACTCAAATTCGAAATAAAGACTTTTGATTTAATTTACCTAAGAAGCTTTACTTCGGTATTAAATGATTATAAAATTGGTGTTGTGTTTTCTGCAAATCTGAAAATTTTTGCGACTTTGTTGGAAAAGCGCGTAGAGTTCATTCGAACTGATTTTTCCTTGTAACACAGCATAGGTTAAGAGAGGTCGCTCCACGTCTTACAATTTATCGTCTTCACATAAGTGTTTATCAGTACATATAGTAATAAATCGCCTGTAGCAGGCGTATTTAAAAACAAAAACGTTTGTTATGAGTATGGCGCAGAATAATAATAAATTAATCAGCAGACATTGTCCCGATCGTTGTCTCAGTCACTGGTCGTATAGCGAAGAGCTTTAATAAACACCTTAAAAGCTCTCGCTTGATTGTTGGGTCAAGAGTCGGATACAGAAGGCAGTATTGCTTGAGACGGCACGTATTGTGAGGTTTCTGACGGTTATTTCAAAGCTGGACTATAATTGAAACACTTATTAATAACGTATTAGCCAATACATGTTTTTTTCTTTGTCATGCAAACAAAAATTTCTTTACTTTACTTTAATTAAACCATATTATATAGAAATATTACTAATAATGTGGACGGACAATGAATGTTTAGATCGGTTATTTCAAAGCTGGTCTCTAATTAAAATACTTATTAATAACGTCTTAACTGATACATGTTTTTTCTTAATTAAACAAATAAAAACTACATTACTTTACAAGAAATTAAACCGCTTTATATTTCCCCTAGTGATAATACTAGTCAGGCGTTACGACCAGGCGCCATCGAATGCCGGAAGTAGACTTAACAGTCTTTCATCAGCTTTAAAATCTATAAAAGCGTAATTACATATATCTTGATAATATTCAAACTTTTTTTTGCGCTGTGAAATGCCTTTTTGCACGACTCCATCCGCAGATGAACCGGTATTCCGAAGGCACCTGCGGACAGAAGTGTGGGACTTGCTGGCAATGGCATAATACCCATTAAAACACAGCGGGGCCCACTTCATCCTTGGTAGGACACCGAAGGCTCTAACCATTCTCATCCCACTCATGCAGACTCTCTCTCCCTCTCGCTTCCATGAGCCTCCTTCAGCGATATGACGGTCTGATAATATTTAAACTTGACTTAAGTTTTTAATTTTTTGTCATATAATGTAATTCATAATTGTGTAAAGAAAATTCTATTAAAGAACTAATATTCATTTACAAAGGTCGGCCATGCATCTGCAAGCTCTCTGGTAGTGGAATTGTCCAAGGGCATCAGTAATCACTCAGATAAACCGCTTTCTCCTTTTTTATATACAATCCTTTTAAGTGGTCGAACTCTAGTAGAACTGTGCTTGTTAGACCAGCCGCGGTAATTCCAAATGTTGTATGACGTATACAAATTGGTGAAGATTTTAAAATATCTGAAGATTGAAAATATTCTCATCTTTGTCCCCCTATAAATATTTAAAAAAGTGGAACTATAAACAGAGAGTTAATGAAACGAGAAGAGATAGAAGAAGAGAAGATAAAAAAGAAAAAAGTTAAATATAATATAACAATGGGCATGGGCCTCTTGCCTGTGGTGCGCAAATTTAATAACAAAAAAAGTTTGAAAAGTGCTCGTGAAAATCTATTTGAATTCATCTTTTAAATCTAAAATTTGAAATTGATTTGAGTTGGAGCAATCCAGGTCGAATTGATGAAATGTAGATGACAATGAATCTAAAAAGAGTCGCAGGAAGTTAATTTTATATATTATAGACGCGAATTAAATTTTCCTCCTTGGTTAACATAATTTAAATTCAGGATTCAAGAGAATTTGCGTCCGGGTACCACTATCCCGTATAAGATCGGCGTGAACTGGCGGCAAAGCTGTCACGTCAAGTGATGGTATTTTAGTCGCGTTTCGTTTGTAAGACTTCCCGATGGCCTAAGCCCCTATTTAAAGGGGACAGCAACGCATATGCGATTCTTCTGGTAGTGCATATGTCTGTGGGCGTCGGTAGTCACTTAGATGATGTATCGCCTGCACGTTGGCCTCTTGTAACATTAAAAAAAATCATAAAATTTGGGTATTTTTAGTAAATACAAATATTTCTTTCTTTTTAATAGACCTCTAATCAAACTTTTACTTTTTTCAATAAATAACGCAAAGAATCACAACCAAATGAAAAATCTTTTCCAAATTCATTTATAAGTCGATACGTGTTGGTCTAGAACCTGCTAAAACCAATTTAAGTCAAATAAACGTGAATAGCGGCGAACACAAAAACCGCTCAAAAGCGAATACTTCGTTATTCGTTAATTGATATCATTTAATTTAGCTTTATTGCTCTTCGAAAGTACTCTTGACCCCGTAAAGTGAAAAGAGGGATAAACCACAGAAAGTCTCTCGTAATTCTATATCATTGTAACAATAAACGAAATATTTAGATCTTACCAATCAGATAAATAACACGTACAATGTATTCTGAATAAATATTGTTTTTTTTTTAAACTTTCATAAAGGATAAGTAACAAAATATTAAAAAAAACTATGCTTAAATTTTGAGTATCTTTTTTCACTTCAATGTCGGGTCGATTTGAAAAATACCGGAATAGCCTCAATGGCCGGAATGGTCTCCTTGAGATAATAAATGAAAAAAAAAATACTGTATTTAAGCTAAAACGCAAAATTTTTCCAATACATGGCTGCTTCTATTCTGTCGAAGAATACCTCAGAAATTAATTACTTATATAAACTAAGAATTGATTGATTAAGATCCCTTCCATTGGGCGGTCATCTACCACCGTGACGCCCACCTCATCACGGAAATGGCTGTCCCCAAGAAGCCCGAAAAACAAACTGGGACTGTAGAAGAATTAGTAAATCAAAGGTGACAATAAAAAAAAAGGAGAAGATAACAATGGCACGGGCCTTTAGCCCATGGAGTATACAGTGACGATTAATAAAAAAAAACTTTATAAATTATATTATAAAATTTTGCACGCCATCTCATGGCAGTTTGCAAAATAACTCAGTAATTAAAATCATTTTGTGAACAAAATCTGGCAAATGAATTGTTTGATTTGGTTTTTTGTGTCCATTACGTGATTACAATAATTGTTATTGAACACAAAATCAATAGTATCAACTGTTGACTATGGATGTTTGAATTTTTCAAAGCATTCTGGCTGCTCCTTCATATGAAGCGGTCAGACTGCTTTATAGTTTTTAATTAATATGTTATAGATTATGTTTAGGGTATGATGGGACTGACATTATCGTCATGGACGATAAAAGTCCCTAAACAAAAATAGATTTAAAAAAAAAAGTTTTGGATACTTAATGAAGAAACGTACCAAAATAGCAAGTGTCGAATACTTGAGCGGCATTCGTGCGTTTTACCGTTCGACTGCGACTGGTAGCAATAAGCCGGCACGCGTCAATTTTACGAGGCGCAGAAATTGACGTTTATAAATAAATACAATTTAAATGCATTTTATTACCTCTACACGAGTAATACTGAAATGGTTTTCGCTGGAAATAGGAATAAACCGCGGCGGGAGACTGATGAATCATAACACTAAACCCGTTTATGTGTGATGGTTAAGATTCATTATTAAAGGTCTTTATAAGTGTAAATATATTGTTTCATTTTAGATTTGAGGTTGTAAAGTTACATCAAGATATCCTAGTTATCTTATGTCATACTATCTTAAGTACAATTTAAAAATAGAAATGGCCGAAAGCGTGTCAAGACACGCTTATATAGATGGGTTCCGTATCTGATACGCCATAAACGTATTTGTTAAATAACTTCAAAGTTGTTGTCCGATTGCGTTCAGAATAATTTTCATAATGAGTTTTTAGCATGTTCTGTCAACATGGAAAATTTCAAGTCTTTACGTCTAATAGTTTGGAAATGCTACGGGGGATCACCTTACGGACAGATAGACGGACGGACGGATGGACAGAGGGAAATTATAATGGTTCCTTGTAGTACTACGGAACCCTAAAAAGCAATACAGAAGTACACACAGATTCATCGATAAACTAGACGGAATAGCTAAGACATCAAGTTCATGTAATTTTCATTCAAAAACTTTCGAATTCGTTGTACAATGTAGATAGACTTCACGATTGATGTTTGTTTATCCAAAACGCGTTGATGATTGCAACACTGACGATCGTAATATTGTTACGAGCCATTGAACATAAGTGTATATCATTGCATCCATTGCACGCAGACAGACGTGGCAGACGAAGGTGAACGCTCTGATACGAGAGGCAACTAAACTATATTTGTTTATTATTATATTTTATTTATTTATTAACATAAAATACACTATTAACAATGAATAAGAGCATTATCAAAACTACAAAAGTTTGTCCTTAATACTAGTACAATTACGTTAAGCGTAAATTATAGATAAAATATGAAGTGAACGTACACAAGTTAATAAATTATAATTTAAATACTAGGTAGAATTGAGCAAGGTATTAAATTTACATTAAAAACTAGTTTAAATTATTTAAAAAATGGGATTTTTAAGACTTTTTTTATGTTCTTATTATTAATTTTTTTTTCACTTCGGACGGTAATATACTTCAAATATAGCACGCTTAATTATAAACTGACCAATTACGTTTTAGGTCTAAAGTGAGTTAATGATACAGAAAGCTTCCTTTCAACGTCCTCTATCAGCCAATCTAAGAATTATTTCGATATCTCCATCCAACACTAAGATACATCTATTTTTGCCTTTTTAACTAAAATAAGTTTTTAACTAAAAAGACAAACAAATAATAAAACATCATTTAAACAACATTGCAGTATTATTAATCACTTTATTAACTGTTATTAAAATACATAATCAATAACTGTAGTGTCGTTTTTATCGAAATTTGCTTTTGAGATTTCCCAAAAATTTATTTTTTTGAGTTAGGTCACTTTATAATTAAGCGTGCTATAGACTATAGTCACATACCAACAACGAAGAATCGTGCTTGAGAGATTGAATTGAACATAATATAGTAATAATTCATTCAATAATGTTTTTTTATGTCTGAAAAATATCACCTATGAGGAGCAAAAATGAAATTATATTTAATGAAAAATCTACTCTTTTTAACTACATGACTCTTTACTGAGTGATCCCTACAGAATTATTTTTCTTCGTGAAAAATCGACAAGAAAAGAATTAAAGACAAAAAAAGTAAACTTGCCAAGAGCTTATCAAGACGCGCTTATATAGAAAGGTTCCGTGTCTGATACTAGATAAAGGTTAAAAGAACAAATAACTAATTTTACTTGTGAGTTTTTAAGATCATTATGGAAAATTTCAATTCTCTTCACCTAATCATTTGGAAATCCTAGATGAGGAACAATTTTGCGGACGGACAGACAGACGGACGGACGGTCGGAGTTCCATGTAGACTACGAAACTCTAAAACGAGTAAAAAATGGAGAGAAAGCGAATGAAAGACAAAAGCAGATGAAATATGCTGGTCATTGCGAAATAACAGACATTCGTTAGTAAAGGGAAAATAAATTCTGGATTTGTAGCAAAATCGTTATTGCGCAAGGCTCAGCCATAAAACTCAAATCCAATAAACTTGTAAATCGATGTTGCGAAATTATCCGAAATGGTTTGAGCTGTATTTTGATCGTATCCTTATTTCTTGTTGGTTGTGTTAATCCAATTCGACGCGAATTCCAATACGTTTAAAATGGTATGGTTTAGCAATGATTTTAATATTTCTGTTTTAATTTCAGTTATTGTTTAATGTTTATTTATTAATCTTACTTATATTGGATGGATGTATGTTTGACGCTCTTTCACGGAAAAACTACTGAATGGATTTTAATAAAACTTATTAATAATATAGGTTATACATCAGAATAACACATGGGCTATAAATTATAAAGACTTTGTGTGAATTGTCCAAAATATAATGATAAATGTCAAGTAAGGAAGAAAAATTCTGCCGTCTGCTATATACATATTCTAGCCACTGCAACACCAGGGGGATCGCAGATGCGTTGCCGGCCTTTGAGAAATGAGTATGCTCTTGTCTTGAAGGTCCCTAAATCGTATCTGTTCGGAAATACAGACGCTGGTAATTGATTCCACAGAGGAATTGTGCGTGGTATGAAGTTTCTTGAAAATCGCATGTATAAAGATATCTTAATTCAGAATGGTTATAAAGACTTAGACAATATTTCTTTAAGAAAAATAACAACTAAGTATTGAAACAAAACGTTCATTGAGGTAGAAAACCACAAAGCGCTGATATGAATCGACAGATCAATTATGTACATTCATTTTACTTCTACAGTATTGTTGACAACAAAAGACTCGGTTAAATACCGATTGTTCAGTATTTCTAAATAGAAATTGCCTTAACTATAGCTCTATTTCATATTGTTTAGGGTTGGCTATATAATCTATACTTCTATACTAATATAGAAAGCTGAAAAGTTTTGTTTTTTTTTTGTTTACTTGAACGCGCTAATCTCAGGAACTACTGGTCCGATTTGAAAAATCTTTCAGTGTTAGATAGCCCATTTATTATCATCATACTAAAATTGAATATATGTTTTTTTACCTAATTTTACGAGGAAGCACTCGCGGGCACAGCTAGTGTAGGTATAATACCGATATATCAAATAGATACTGGTTTTTCCATCTATCCGTTTAAGATCTTTGTGGTTGGAGAAAATAAGGCACAACGCTAAGATCAAAAATTATCTTTATACTTTATATTTTTAATACATACACCCAGTAGCCTAAAAACTCATTCAGGATCGACAGCGCATCTGCTGGCCTTCTGGTCGTACAGATGTCCATGGGCGCCGGTAGGCACTTTGGTGCCTGCTGCTCTGTTACTTATTGTTCCCAATTAACTTATATTTGTACTATATCCTTACCAAAATTCCAAAAGTCTACATTCATGGATTAAATATATTTTTTAAAGAACAATAAAGGTATTCGAGTTAAAAAAAATCTGTTTTTTACTCCTATAAAATTGAAAAATCCCTTAAGAAAATTAATAATTTTATTTATAGACCAAATTAAAAATACACAGTACATGGAAACGTCTGAACGTAATATGCTCTTAAGATCACTGCACCAAAGGGTCAACAGACCCAAAAGGATTATTGACCTCTAAATTTGTGCTGGTGTAAGCGATCATTATCTTTTTATCAATTATTCCTTGCGTTAGGCCCGTGTGGCGGTAATCGGTGCCAAACCGGCTGGCGACGTCTCCAAAATTACAATATTTTAAACATTATTAAGCCGCATTCACATGGGAAGCCGTTATAATAGCGTCCAATATAAAAACAATTATTTCATTAAAGTCAAAGTACACGCATATTATACAGAATTGCAATAATTAAAATTTTACATTAAATAATTAAATATAAAAATAATAAATCAATATAACGTCAAGTAGTAAAATCTAATCTATAAATAAAGCTGAAGAATTTGTTTGTTTTTTTGTTTAATTGAACGCGCTAAAATCAGGAACTACTGTTCCAATTTGATAAAATTATTTCACTGTTAAATAGCCCATTTATCAAGAAAAACTATAAGCTATATATCATAACGCTAAAAATTTTCATCTAATTTTAAGCCGACAAAGTCACCAGTAATTAATAAGTACCATTTAAAAGTTTTTTTATATGTGATTTAATTAAGGGTCTTAAATATAAAACCCTCTTACATTTTCTCGAACGACGAACGAAAATTTATTGAATAGGTCAAGTATTCTCTTACACTCCTCTGTGTTAAGAGCACTCGATATGGTCTCCAGCGTTTATAAAAGAGTGATGAATTAATAAAAGACTTTAAAGGGCCTTGGAAAAAATACAAGCCGTTATGGAAGACTGGAATTGTGTTTTAGTTAGCACCCGTAAATTGTAATGCAAATGTATATACATTATGATTTTTGGGAAATCGCAATAAACGTTTTGTCATTTACGACTTATTCCGCTTATAAAAAAGGTGCATTATTGCAATAATAAATTATGTACTTTAATGGTAGATAGAAGCGATTAGTGATTTAGAAATGTTATTTTAACGATACTTTATTATTTGTTTTTTAAACTAAACTAAAAACTTATTTTAGTTAAAAAGACAAAAATAGCTGTACCTCAGTGTTGGACGGTGATATCGAAATAATTCTTAGATTGGCTGTTAAAGGACGTTGAAACGAAACTGTTTGCATCATTTACTCACTTTAAAACTAAAACGTAAACGGTCAGTTTTCAACTAATGTGCGATATATATAAGTCAATCATAGTTCGGTAGTTTCGTTAGAACTAGAAACGACTGGACCAATTTGAATTCTGTTTGGCTTGTTTATTCGCTTTATTCCAGAAAATGCCAATAATAATGGAAAACTCAAAGTAATGATTAAAGAATACCTAAAATGCATATCATAATGGCATATAATAAGCGACATTTATTTCAATTGTCATTTACCTTTGAGTGAAATCAGTTACCCGCCTTAGTTTTTGGAAATAATACGACTTAACGACCTTCTAGAAGAGAGCTTAATTAAAGTCACAAACGTAAACGCTTCTGAGAGACTTCTAGTAGTATAGTTCATACATGGAATGCTTTTTTCACAACGGTCGTTTAAACTTTGAAAATGTTCTATATGATCAAACTTTGAGAACTTGTCGCATTCTGACAAAATATTTCTGTAGACTCGTCTGCAGCAAAAATTTATGCAAAATAGATTATTAAACGTGTCGTGAAGAAGAGAAATTAATTACAATTTTTGGATCTATCATGTTTTCCGTCAGCACCATAATTTTATTCTGAACACCATGATAGTTTTTTTATAAACCGAAAAGGTTTTTAGCAACTTTGATGTTTAATTTTTTGGCGGATTTTTTTTTTAATAAAGCATGTTTTTTTCCATCTATATTTTATGATATACTATTAATTATTAACAAGACTTCCGTTCTATTAGGTTATGTCTAAATCGATTAAGTTTATCGTAAATTAATTGTAGCTATGTATGTATGTACCTATATCAATATTTTCGAAAATAGTTATTAAACTGTCTAATTGAATAAGGTGTAAATAGTCGTGAAAGTTTTATGTGGCGAATTATTATTTGTTCATATTTTTTCGTTTTTAAAATACGTATTTATGTATAAAAGAAGTACATTTAGTAAGAATTTTACTCGACCTCTATAAAAAAACTACGATGGATCCTTAGAATTGTTACTTTTCTTAATTTTGTATATTCTTTAACATTAAAGTTTTAATATTTATCTAATATAATTATGTCTCTGTATAGAGATGAAAACTTTAATGTTTGAATATTTTCGGATATAAATTAATATTTTTATTTGCTTTTATTATATAATTAATACACAAAAGTAAGGCATCTATTGGAGATAGTGTAATTCTATTATTTTTTTCATTTATTTTATTAAAATACAGATCTCTTCGCCAGAACTATTATAAACCTTTTGCTTTCTTAATGCTGTCCATCAATAAAAGCTAACTGTCCGATTAGTAGAGTCGCTACTGTACTTGTAGAAATATAATAGAGCTCTTAGACGCGATGATTTTAAAGGTCTCCTTTTGTACTTCCCTTTTATGGGTTTTGTTAGCAATGTTGCCTGTTGGCTTGACAAATATTGATTTATTTTTATGTATTTACAGTGGCTAGTCTATTTGCTTCCTTAT
Source organism: Charaxes varanes (assembly GCA_024363005.1). Classification (NCBI taxonomy): domain Eukaryota; kingdom Metazoa; phylum Arthropoda; class Insecta; order Lepidoptera; family Nymphalidae; genus Charaxes; species Charaxes varanes. The sequence goes on along the minus strand of JANCMC010007202.1, from coordinate 12,235,276 downwards.
TAACTCTGATATGTAATTTTTTGTCTATTTCTTTCAAGTTTATGTCAAAATTATATTCATTTGTTTTCTTATTAGTTGATAATAAATGTATTTAATTTCTGTAGAGGGGGGTCTATTCAATAAGTGAAATTTAAGGCTGAAACTAGATTCCTGTAAAATCTTTAATCGCCTTTCAAAAACGAGTGAAATTCTAATTCATTATTTATATTTAAATTAAAAATTGTTTAAAAAAAATGCTATCAGTTTAAGTATTTAGTGTTTTCCAAAAACAATTTTGGATCTGCAACTAGCCTCTATCTCGCCGTTTTACTCAAGGACCTTTAAAAGATCGAATTCGCTAGGAAAAGTTTCTGCAGTTTGCGATAGGTTTGCGTTTAATATTCGCCTCGTGCAAGGGCGTGTGACGAGTGACGTCAGGACATACCGCTAGTCAGTTCGAACCAGTTCGAGCCAGTGAGAAAGCCTGACTGTACTCGCCGAGCGAGCTTCTCTAAACCTGACGTCTTTATGGTTTAAAACTATGTTTTATGATCTATAACGATCGGAAATTTTAAAAATTTCTATCGAATATTTAACAAAATATCTGAGGAAACATGTCTGCTAAACCAATATCATAAAATAATACCGTAATACAATAATTCCTTGCCCGTAGACTGCATTCCTTTATGTGACACTGTGTGTGTGTAAAGTGTCTTAATCACTAAAGTAAATTCCTTTGTCTCTTCTCCATCTACCTTTATATCCTTTTACTCCATTTCTTTCCCTTACTCCTGTCCTTCTAATTAGAGGTAGTGCCATGCTTGCAGCCTAATTAGGCAGACGCGTCCGGGTATCAGTTCCTCTTTCTTACATAAGATCGGCGTGAAGTGTTGGCAATGCTGCCATGTCAAGTGATGGTATTGTAGTCGCGTTTCGTACGGTTTATGAGACTTCAGACTGTCATTAAACGCCAGCAAGCCATTCCTAGCGTTCTGGTGTGGAGATGTCCATTGGCGTAGGTACTCACTTATATGAACTGCGTCTCGTTTGCCCCATGTAACATGATTAAAAAAGAAAAAGACTAGAAAAATAATGCATAAAAATTAAATCTTAATTCAATATTTTAATATTTATGAAGTTAGAGCAAGGAGTATATCTCACTTCATCATCATTACCAGCCCTCGATAACCCACAACTGGGCAAAGGCCTCCCTTTATTTCTGCCACTCTGCCCTATCCCTTGCCAATCTCACTTAATTGCTTGGATTTTTAAATAGTTGTATATATAGAAGAGGAAGATCGAGAAGGTAGTGGCCTAATCAGTGGTCGGCATTTGAGTCGATCGCGAAGTTAAGTTGCTTTGGCTGCGACCGGATGATAGATGGGTGATTCATTCTAGCACTGGTTTATATTTAATATCCGACCTCCACCGTATTTCGGAAGGCACGTAAAACAGTGGGACCTGATTAATGTCACTGTGATATTAGTCGTAAGGATGTAGAGATCGTGGGGGTTCCGAGGAAGACGTCAGAGCCGAATTGGTTTAACGCGCCCGGGCATCAGTTTCTCTTTTTCACAAAAGATCCACGTGAAGTGGCGGCAATGCTGTCACGCCAGTTGATGGTATTGTTGTCGTGTTTCGTTCAGTTTGTGAGTTCCCGGTGACATAAACCCCCCTTTAAAGGTCGGCAACGCATCTGCGAGCCTCCTGGTGGTGCAGTTATCCATGGGTATCGGAAATCACTTTACCCTTTTGCTCCTTGTAATATAAAAATAAAGGAACCATTTCGTGAGCCTCGAAAATGACTATTAGCCAATTCTTACTGTAAATGTGCGGTCACCTTAGGGACAATACAAGACACCACCGCGAATAGTATATGTCATGGCCGAAGATGAGATAGCTTTTAACTCATCTCTTTTGAAATTAAGTTCTTTTATGCGTTCGTCCTGGAAAGTGTATGTGATATACTTTACGAGGTGTATGTTTACAGACCGATTTCTAGCAGGTAACTGACTCCCGTTCCGATTAAAAAAAGAAGTACCAAAAGCCCAGAAAGAAACCCATATATAATACCTGAATAATCGGTTAATAATTAAGGAGAACAATGCTTACGGTACGTCTGCATCCTTTCTCGATATTGCCCATGTTGATGAGCATGCTGAAGGTGTTGTGGAAGTTGACCCTGCTGGCGGGCAGACCATCATCCGGGGTTCTCTCCAGGACCTCATCTTCACACGTCGCTTGGCACTTGAGACGAGACGTTAGGGACATGAAACGGCTGCAAGATTCCACCTGGAAGCAATGTTTTATTTTATTACTATTTGTAACTACAATAATGCCGGAGCCAGACAGCTTAGTGTTTCTACATATTTATCCTTAAAGACTACAAAGTACTACAAACGAAAACAAAAATAATAATCGATTGAGTTTGTTGTGGATTCCCCTCGGATCAGGAAGCAAGGAATTCTGTTAGAGTAGCTGTTAAGTTAGCTTGTGTATAAATATCTCTATTGTCACCATACTCTTCTTGTACCTAGTTTTATCCGGGTTCGGTTTCGTTTAAATTGCAGAGGATGTGGAATTTAAGCGGACCCCGGTACCGAATCTTATCAAAATATAGAATACACTTATATATGCTGCGAATGACAATATAGAGTTCTATTTGTTGTATAATTTTCAATACCCATCGCTCGACGTTGAAAATAGAACATGGCGCAGTAAAAAAACGTCGCGTTAGAAAAGCGTTGCCGTGTGAGCAGATACTATGCGAATGTGGGTTTACTGCATTTTGTTTAAATGTTGTTTGCTTTGTTCGCATGAGAGTTTTTTTAACGTGCGTTAAAAAAGCGTTCAAATAGAGTTTATGGAATCCCAAGTTTCTGTTCAGACGGCAGCGCTTTTATAACGCAACGCTTTTTTATCGAGCAATGTTGTATTTTCAACGCTATATGTATACACATACGGTATATTTTCGTGACTGAAAAAGCGCCAACGCCGAGATTTAACTCAACGCTTTTTTAACTCTCGTGCGAATGAAGGCTAAGTTCGTTGGCGTTTTAAACAGCCTATAAAAACTCAAATTGTACAAACAAATTTTGCATTTTCACTTGATGTATATAAGATTATGATTTCAGATAAAACCTTTTAAGGTTTTATTTTCCTGTCACGCATATCATTGACTATCTTAATTACTAGTGTTGTAGCTAGAGTTATATCTGTCATGTGTAGTAATTATATCTTTGATTGGAGTAAGACAGGAATTAATTGGGCCCGCACGGTGAATCCTTGGAATGCTAAGAAATTCGTCTCGTCTCTATGTTCAATGCAAACAAACAATCAAATCTTTCCTCTTTATAATTTATAATAGATGCAAGTAGAACGTAGAACGTCGGTTGAGCAATCGAGCTGTGGTATTGAATTCACAACGGCATTACATTACGCGTCCTACAACATTAATTAAATTGTCGCTGGTTGTAATTGCAGGGGGTGGTTTACACCGGAACTAATTCGTGTTGTTTTAATTGTTCATGACCTTTGCGATTTAATTTTATGGTTCCTTGTCACGTGTTTGGCTTTTTTCTATATGTACATGTAAAGTAAACTGCAGGGTCCCTTCTTCAGTCGTTTTAGAACTTATTTTTGTTGTTTTTTTATTTGTATGTGATTTGTGTTTTGCACATTAAGTGTTGTACATTAATTAAATTGTCGTCGGTTCTAATTGCAGGGGGCGGTTTACGCCGAAACTAATTCGTGTTGTTTTAATTGTTCATGATCTTTGCGATTTAATTTTATTGTTCCTTGTCACGTGTTTCACTTTCATCTATATACATGTAAAACAAATAAGGTCCCTTCTTCAGTCGTTTTGGTACATTTTTTTAAAAGTGAGAGTTTCTTTAGCTGCGTTGGGTATTTTTTGAGATGGGGCAAAATCATTGAATTGGCGTCATGGTCACCGAATGCTTGAATATGACTTTGACGTCACCATTACCAACACATTTGCGGATTTGTTTTCACTTCTGTTGGGTCTCCTGAGGTGCCAGTGTTCGTTTTTTTATTTATACATACTATTATTATAGAAAATAATGAAATATAAGATCCAAAGGATGAAATAATATTTCAAGATAAAAAACTATCTGGACATTCTAGCACTGGTTTATATTTGATATCCGACCTCCTCCGTGTTTGGGAAGGCACGTAAAGCAGAGGGACCCGATTAATGTCACTTTGTGCTATTAATCGTAAGGTTGTAGAGACCGTGGGGGTTCCGACGATGACGTCAGATGGCAATCGATCATCTTAACTTGCCCCGCAGCCAAATCCATGCAATCTAAGCGGACCCTGGTACTTAACCGGGATAACGCTAGGAAGAAGAAGTTCTTATTTTTCATACAATATAGATCAGTTCTGCGTCTTATTGTTCTGGTGTTGTTAGACTATATAATTGTGAAAAGCAACTTTTTATTTTGAGTTCGCGATTTCCCACATATGAGGCCGTAGCTTCATAAGTGTCGGAATTTAAGAAGTTTGCTAGATTAAGTAGCTCTTATTGCACACGGGTGCTAAATGGGTTACCAATTCTAACACTGGTTTTCAAATACCCGATCTTCTCCTTGTTTCGGAAGGCACGTAAAACAGTGGGTCCGGATTAATGTCACTAAGTGATATTATTCGTGAGATTGTAGAGCTAGTGGGGATTGAAGTCATAAATAAATAGATAATATGAACTCGCCCCACAGCCACGTCCTCTGCAATCTCCGCGGACCCTGGTAATAGACCGACATTATGTTAGGAAGGAGAAGATTTCCAACCCAAATAGCTAGCACATAAGAGTATTTATTACAAATGGTTTGTACTTTATGTTTCTACTAGACCTGTACTTATTTGTTTGAGGTTAGCCTTTCCTTTCCTTATTTTCCACTTACTACAGTAATCAGTAGTAGGGTTCTTGCTATTATCGCTTTGTATTTAACAATTTTCGGAACCTCACAATTGGGATTCACCTTGGACAAAACGGACCAGTAATTCCTGAGTATAGCACGTTCAAGCAAACAAACATACAAACTCTTCAGCTTTATATATTAGTATAGACAAAGAAAATTAGTATCCTTCCTTCAGCCTTATGGAGTCCTCTGCTGAACGTAGGCCTCCTCCGTGGATTTCCACAAAGATCTATTAATCTATTGAAAATTAGTATAGATTTATCTAAAAAAAATTGATATGACTACACTCACGTCAGCCCCAACGACACGGATACGATACAGTGTCGTACATTATAAAAGTAACATTAATATACAAGTGGTAATGAAGTGGGCAAGTCAAATAAAGATATTAATCCCGAGTTTGATTGACGTCCATACTTCTGTCTGTGTTAATATTATAATTGCCTGCGATGTACCGATAAGGTTTTTTGGGATTAGTCTTTCCGGACTTAAATGTTTTAGATTAATAAGTTGATGATCGTGGTGTAACGATGCGTAAGTCCTTCTCGTATTATGGGACTAAGATTCGATTCTGGACGGGTCAAATTAGGAAGTATATATATCAAGTTGTTACTTTTACCTTTTTTGTAAGTATATTAATTCTCGTATGTAATTAAGTTTTACCACAAATCCCTGTAACAGTAAAAATATTTACTCACAGTACACAAAAACTTGAATTTCAAAAATCCTTGAATTACTTTCGGTTTCTCTACCAGAGTCTCAAGCGGGATCTGCGAGGATTTATTATCAAGGAATTTCTCGAAGAAGAAAATAAATTATCATTAAACTAGCAGGATTATCGCACAAAATAAGTTTTTGCATCTGCTAGACTTCTGCTCGTGCAGATGTCCATGGGCGTCGGTAGGCACTTAAGTGCCTGCTGCCTGTTCGTTTGCCCCTTGTAACATAAAAAAAATAACAATGCCTTATATATCACAAGGGCTTATAATAATTACAATTTTAGCATGATAGCCTATAATAGCCTTCCTCGATAAATTAACTATCTAACACTGAAAGAATTTTTCAAATCGGACCAGTAGTTCCTGAGATTAGCGCGTTCAAACAAACAAAAAAACCTCTTTATCTTTATATATTAAGTATAGCTTATTGGGGCTTATAAAAACGAAAACGGAAGTTCATAAATAATGACTAAGTGACAGTCATGAAATAACTTTTAGTGACCACGTAACTTTCTAATATTAATTAAAATATGCATTGCGGCGTCATTTTTCCGTTACCAGGAAAATTTAAAATTTTAACTGTCATCGCCTTTTGCAAAAACCCTTTTGCGATTAACACTAAGCCATATAGCGCTCCTAAAACATACGTATAAACAAATCACGCCGTGACACGGAATGTTTTACAAAATTCCTACAAGCGGTCAAGTTAAAAAAACACACAAAAAAAAACTGAAACGTTTGGCCGGTTTCAACACAAAAACTCTTGTTAGGTAACTAAGATGGATCTACATGGAGACGTTCGCGTGTTTTTGTTTATTTTAATATTCTACGAGAGGGTTCTTTTACATTTTTGTTATTTATGTATTCATAGAATTATAATGCAATTCCGAAATATTTATTTCTTGTTTGTTATTAAACTTCATTTTTTTTATTATGTTAGATAAATAATAGGACATTTGTATATCAACATATTAAAAATTAAAGTCTTATTTTAGAACTCTTCTCCTTATTTTTAATGAATTTATAAAAAAGTTTTTTTATAGAGTTACACTCAAATAGTAAATATGTTTGTGTACTGTTGTAATAACATTGAAAAATATTTGCGATGTCCTTCATTATCAAATAAATATATTTACCCAGAGGAGATTTGTTTCAATAGTATGCTGTTTATTTTAGAGATAGTTAGCGGTAATATCAGCTCTGTGTAACGGCCGCACGCGTCCCAACTCTTATTGGTTGGCTCCATAAAAACAATTACGGACACTCGGCTTCTATAATTGAATTATTATTAGAAAATTACCGGTTAACTTAATAATTGGGGGGTGTTAACGGCTCCGCGTAATTTTCAACGCTAATATGTTTATTTGTTAGAATATAAAAACTGTAGTCTTACGTAAACGGGCGTTAATCTTTCACACTCTACTGATTTTTTCCTCTAATTTAGATTCATTATAAGGGGAGGGTTATATTGAATAACTTTGAATAAATTGGCAATTTAGAAGCTCTCGTATAAGATTACTTGAGAAAAATACGTTCATTTGATTTTAATTATATTAAAAACGCATGATTTTAACAGGCTTTTGCACGCAGCTTCGCTTGTGTTAATTCATTACATTAATCTTCAATTTCTTAGCAAAATTACTTATTTATTTATGAAAAGTACCTAATGTCAACTTCTGTTACCCTAAAAGCGTATAGACAGAATTTTATAGTTGTTTAGGCGTAAATAGGTAACAAAAAACATGCTAGCAGACTAACTCACGTTCTCAATTATAACCTAACCAAACTAACAATTTCAGATACAAACTTTTGTTTAATTGCATGCAACATTCCTCCACAAAGGAAGATTGCACCAAAAACACTCGAGCCTCGAACAGTTATATCGTCAAAGCTAGGTCAAGTGCCTTACTACCTTTCCCCCAAGCAATTCTCTGTTTGGACATACAAAACACCTTGTCATGGTGCATAATCACTAGAAAGTTTAACTGTCAAAACAGCGTCGATTCTTAAAACTGATACCACTTTTGTCTGTTGGTGATCGCTCGTAAAAGTGCTTAATTTAATTTATAATTTACTGTAAACATTAACAATCTATGTTTTAAAGCCGAAGATTCCATGTATTCTGTCGCAAGGAACAAAACACATTACGATACGATGTCGCATCGTGACTCGTAACGCGACTCG
>JANCMC010007202.1:12214505-12227354 GCA_024363005.1 Charaxes varanes | reverse complement strand
AAGATTCCATGTATTCTGTCGCAAGGAACAAAACACATTACGATACGATGTCGCATCGTGACTCGTAACGCGACTCGTGGTCGTGTCCAACAATAAAGTATTTTGAAATAAAAAGATACCGGCCTTCAAAAAACACTAAGGAATTAAAAAAAAAAAACTGATTACGTAGTAGACACTAGTGATGCGTTGAAGCCGGTACCACGCCAAAAACGTTCCCCGCTAAACCGATGCAGATGGTACTTACTGACTGATGGTAATAAAAACATCATTGATGTATAACAATATAAATGTAAATAAATTAAAAAAAATTTGTTGATTTCTCAACAATCGCTTCGCCGATTTTTATAAAACTTATATGGGACCATCTCTGAAGTATGTGGTCTACCAAACAAAAAAAAAATCGTATTATCAAAATCGGTTCATAAATTGACGGAGTAATAACGTAACATGCCTACAAAAAAAGTTTAAAAAAAACATACACTCGAATTGAGAACGTCCTCCTTTTTTGAAGTTGGTTAAAAATACGTTTTTTGTTTAAAAATTGTTTTGAAGTGTCTGTCTGTGATTTTAAATAAATCTCTTTCTCTCTTTCCTGTGAATATTGAATGTGTTTTGGAACCAATTACATACTCATGCTATAAAAACTTTTAAAAGTATTTTCCTGTCTCTCCGTGATACTATTATAATCTAATTGAAATATCTAAACTATCCGAACTCGCTAAGATTTATTTTTACAGGACTTTTACTGCTAGACAAAAAGGGTTAGTAGGGTCACACATAGGGAACCTTCGTGATTTATAGCTCGTTAATAAAAAATTAAAATACTTCCAGAACTCTAAATTAACGTAAGGAATACCTGAACTTAATAGGTGATATTAAGCATCAGTTAAAAGGCTAAATAAATAATAAGCGTGATTTAAATCTGTTATAAAGAAGTTTAATTTCACGTCTACCTCTATATATGTACTAGGACATTTTTACACTTCTTACACGGAGTTCTGTGTAGTGAATGCCATGAGACCATCGTCTTTTTACACCATTAAAATATCTCAGCCGCACCACCAGACCCCCGCGGTTCACTGCGAATATTTAAAATACCTAAACGTATCATTTTACGATTACCTTTGACGAAAGTAGTAGGCGAGTAACATGCCTGGTATGATTTTTGGGGTTCCGTAGTGTATATGGAACCCTTATACTTTCGCTCTATCCGTCCATCTGTCTTCCCGCAAGGTAGTCCTCTCCCTAGGATTTCCAAACTATTAGATATAGAGACTTGAAAACTTCCATGTTGATAGAACATGCTTACAACTTATTAGGAGCCAAATCGGACAGATACGGAACCTTTTTATATAAGCGTTTCTTGACATGCTCTTGGCCACTTTGTGACAAAGAATAGAAAAAGAAAGAAAGAAATTATTAACGCCAGGCGAATCAAACAAGAAACATTTCAAAAAGTTGTTCAGTATTACTTTTCACAATGTTAAAAAGACTTTTACCATTAGCTTACAAAAATACTTAAGAATGGAAATTAAACCAATAACTAACAAGAATCAAATGTAGAGTACATTTGATTGGCCTGTTGACGCAGTGGGCAGTGCCCCTGCCTTGCACTTCTGGAGTCGTGAGTTCGGTTCCCGCCTCGAGTCTGGGTGTGTTATCAATACGTATGTATTTATATATTTCTACAACAAAAACGTGTATAACAGGCGCCTGTTACCCAACACAGGCACTATAATATAACCCACGACCCCCGGAGCAGAAGGCAGGGTCACTGCCCACTGCGCCAACGGGCCAGCCTCATGGTCATGGTCGTATCAATGATCGAATAGTGTGGCCGGGGCCTTTGTGTAATTGTACAGTTTTGTGGACTTCAAGGACAAAAATGTCCGCTCTAGCTCCGAATAGATATATAGGAGGATAGCATAGGAGGGATAACATAGGAGGGATTTTAATTTAGACTAAAAACTGTATTTTCAATAGCTTTCTTGGGACAAACGAACACTTATGTGTATTAAGAAAACTATATAATACTAGACTAAAATATTTAGTTACCAATAATAACATATTTAGGTACCAATAAGTATAAAATCACATGTGTATTTCGAAATATTTAGGAATAAGCCTTAAGCATAAAAATTTTTAGATATATGTAATCAAATAAGAAAGAAAAATTAACACTTAATGCCGCCACTAGAGATTTGTGAATCTCTCAATTAATAATATATCGATTTATATATAGATCTACGGCTGTTCAAAATGCGACCTAAAATGTAAAGGTTTGAGGTTGAAATTCCTATTGTACGTACAATAGGTTTATTTAAATCTAAGTACAAAATATTTATTATTAGAACAAAATACATTGCTATTTTGTGATGGTTGTTATAACTACTCTATGACACCACCCTATAATAAAGTTTATACATGTGTGTGTAAATCACTTGGCGTTGGTGTGCGTGTGTATTATTTTAATAGTCGAATGTATTAATAATGCATATTTTATAAAAATATTAGCCTTCACACACCAACCTTTATATAAAATTTCTTACTTTTCCGTCCGCGCAATTTGCTAAAATGGTACAAAGCCTTTTTGCTGGAAGATCAATATATATTTGAATTTGATTTCTATATAACACAATGAGATAAAATAGTAATTTCCGATTATTACTCGTGTTTATAATCGTGTTATGTTACAGGTTCGCAGATGTTTTGCCAACCTTTGTGAAATATATCTAGTCAGGTTACAGTTGAACCTCCACACGATGCCGCGACGAATTTGCTTTTTTTTTTACATTTTCACACGACAGGCCCTTGTCAACTGTTGTGTATATATATATTTTTTTCCTTTTTTTATATTTACTTTTGTATCACTTTGATAAGTTTAGAAAGGAAAGTACCGTTTTGGCCCGGGACAGAGATAAATGAAGGAAACTGGAAAAGATTTTTGCCCACCTGTGGGGTAAATCATGTTAATAAAATAAAATCAGAATGAGGATGAGGTGTATTCCTCATCCTCATTCTGATTTTCTATCTAATATCTCTTTATGTATTTGCCTTAAATTCTGCTTTACCAGTTTTTCTACTTTCAAAACAGGCTCCTCAATTGAAATGACATTGAAGTCTAGGTACGTAACGGAAGAAAAACATTAAGAATATATAAATAAATTCATATCAAATTATAATTATCTAATGGATCCAATGGCCAACGCAATTTTTCTAATGTTATTGACATAACAGGCATTACCTTGTAGTTTCGCAATCGGATATATTAAAATTACCAAATCAGTTTTAAACCTACTTCATTATAATTCCTGTACAGTTTTTAAACATGTTATTAACGGAATGCAACATCTACTCATATATAGATAGACACACGAAACTTTTTTTAAAAACCGACTAGCGATCCCGGCAGAGGTTTTCCTACCCGAACTTTATTTACTATTTGTTATGTCCGCGAAAAGACTTTTTTAATCTGGTTCTTTTTATTTATGGAATTTAATTCCGAAGCACAATATCACAATACAATGTCAAATACTAAAGAATCTCGTACGCATATTACGTTATCGTATCGCAAGCTTTACGCGCCGTTGAAGGAAAAATAGGAACGGAAACGTAATGTATCGTCGCAAATCGAACCCATGTCGACGAGGTCGTCGACGGCGCGCCGCACGGCGCTGTCGGGCGGCGGCTGCGGGAGCTCGCCCAGGAAGGCGGCGGCGGGCTCGTGCGGCGCGTACAGCTTGCTCTCCAGCACCGTCTGCTCCAGCGGGACCCTGCGGAGGGGAGTATACGAGAGGGGTAATGGGCTCACTCGAGGGACTACCGATGCCCCCGGTGCCCTACTGGCGAGCTCTCGGACGTGTGGCCGGCCTTTGAGAAATGACTACGCTCGTTCACGATCCCTAAGTCGTATCGGTTCGGAAACACCGTTGCTAATAGCCGATCCCATACAGATATCCTTCGAGGTAATAAATTTACAGAAATTGGGCGGGTGCGGTCCTGGAGTCCATAGTTTTCGAGACGAAAGTGCTGTCAACTTTTAATATCGACAATTCCTCAAACTCTCCGGCTCTCACCGCAAAATCTCGGGGGTGGAGTACGGCGCGAACTCGCTCTCCTTGTCCCTGGTGTACATCTTGTAGCAGTGACCTGTAAACGGTGAAAGCGTTACACATTAATGATTGGTGTAATTTGAATTATCGTCAATATTTTCGATTACTTTGTGACGTGAATTATCGGAATCATCGATGCCGAATACCAGCTATAAATATAATCAAACCAGATAATAATAAAAGAACATTTAAAAATATTATATCAATTAATAAATTATTAAATCGAATTAATAAATAAAATACTCTTATTACTTGCAATAGTTGTTTAATAAAGAGAAAATTTAAAAGGTTCTCAGAATTAAAACCAATACACAGCATATCAACTGTAGTCCTCTATTGAAAATGTAACGTGTTTATTAAACACACAATTGTCTTCGAATTTAAACGATGTATACGTTGCTTGGTTTGGGATTTTATTACGACATTTGTTATTCATATATCTGTACATATACTAAGAAATAGCTCTATTCTGTCGACTATTTTACTAAAGTACTGCTCTCCCCCTCTCTATAGAACGGCAACGCATGAGCGTAACTTCTGGTGGTGCAGATGTCCATAAGCGTAATTTTCTGAAAAAGTTTGTGATATAAAAAAAGGAAGCTCGCTACATAGTGGTGTCCTTTGGGCAAACCTGATATGTCTATGAATTCTGCTCACGAAAGTCTAAGTTCAAAAATATACCTAATATTAAAAAAAAACATTAAATTTAACTAAGACAAGGGAATCTCCGATCTTAGTTTAAAATAACCATACGCTACACCTGTGCGAGCCAACGAACCGACGGCTGTTACGAATATGATTCATGGCATAATTGAGTGCATACCACGATGTATGCTTCAGGTGAGACAAACGGTCAGTGATCTATACCCTCGTGCTGCCAAATCTCATTTATGCCTGTTTCAAAGCGGACGATACGCGTAACCCTTACGTCTGTTTTATGTCTAGATATCTCGCAAAACAGTTCGAACAAATGTAAAGGAAAAACGAAAAAAACTATCGTCTAAAATCCTTAATCGTGCATTTTTCTAGGAATAAATAAATATATACAGGACTATATGACACACGGACGTCTGTTCCTAAGGTAGACAACTTAATGTTATAGGTAACTATCGCCGTAGAAATTGATATTATTAGTTTTATTATTATAAAATTCTCTCTTTCTCTATTTGTTAGGAAAAGGGGCACTGCTATGGTTACTTCCTCTGCAACGCGATGGGCCCGGCACCCGCACGGTGAATCCCTGGAATGCCAAGGCCTTAAAAATTAATTCCAAATTACAGCTGGTCTACTGTTTGCAACGGCTACTCTGTGTCTCTATCATACACCCAATATAATTATACATCTAATAACATAGCGTAAGATATGAAATTGGAATGGTACTCAATCAATTATTAATTTGAAATCTGTACAGGGTAATATGATCATTAAACAGTATTAAATAAACTCAACTAACACGAGCACACTGGGCAAATATCGGTGTTGATGATTGGATATAAAGCTTTGTTTGCTTTAAGTAACTTTCAGGACTTTTTTGTTTATTTTTTTTTATTTATTTATTTAAAATTAATTTATATACCAAGTTCTATGTATACAATTTAATATCTAAAACCCTCTCATAAGATTGTGGGGATATGAATATTCCTCATTAAGTGATTATATAAAACAACGCAGCTATTGACAGAAGTGACTTCTCACCATGCATCTCATTAGCAAATGACAAGACCGGTTTTATACCTCCGTAGGTCCGAGCATATAGGCTGATTTTTTGAAGTCATAATATCAATGCAAACATGATCACATCCAGTACAGGAACAATTATTATGCTTACTTAAAAATCTTTCAGTTTCAGATAATATAAAGAAACTGTATGCCTCCTTATGGGATGGTTACCTGGTCTTCATAAAGGTTTGGTTTACAATGGATATATTTTACGAATTCCACAACACAAGTTTACTTAGTGTGGAATTGTAGGCACAGGTATGAATACAAAGTGACTTTATAAACATTAGTAAAAACTAAAGCCGCGTGCATAATATTAAGTTAGTCGTTGTAACCATATCATTACACGTGTAGCACCCGCTTAACCTCACCTGGGGGATATTTGTAATACACGGGAGAGAAATGTTACAATGACTGCTCTTTTAAGTTTGCATTTGTCAATTTATATAACAGAAGTAACTACAAGTTGATAACCGGAGTTAGAAGACATTATCTTACCCAATTAGTGTCAAAAAATGAAAAAAAAAAAACAGTTGCATTCCAGGACTGCCGACAGAAGTAAAAACAAATCCGCAGAAAAAGTGGTAATAATGTCTCGAGTTGTGATGGTTGAATCTATCTCTCTATCTATTAGCCTTTAATCGCCCACGGCTGGGCACAGGCCTTCCTTTGCTTCTACCGCTGTCCACTATCTCCCGCAACCCGTTTGAATGGTTCAATAGTTTTTCCTATTTCAAAAAATTCCCAAAGTAATTAAAAAATCTAGGAGTGGATCTTCTTCTTTATCGGTCCGTTGACTTGATAGATCCACTACGGGTATGCAACCAAGACTACACTAGGTGCTGTTGTCACTCCCCCCTATACCGTCCTTGATAGTAATATCCGCATCCATTTTCACCTTTATATCCTTTAGTCTTATCTATTTATCTAATAAGAGGTGACGCCACGCAAATAAACATTTTTAAATTCGCAACTACATAATGTCACCATTATGACGTTTCCTTGTACATTTTAAGTCCGTATGTCCCCATCGGTGTTATCTTCCATTCGATTAGTCCAGATTAGATTACCCGCCTCCTTAATAATGCTCATGGGACACCCTTTTCCATGTTTATAACCTTTAAAAAAAACAACACCATCACTAGACGTGACAACATTGCCGCCACTTCACGCTGATCTCATGTGAGAAAGAGGTACTGATACCCGGACGCGTCGGCCCAATCGGTCATCTCAACTTGCTCCACAACCATATCCTCTACAATCTAAGCTGACCCTGATATTTAACCGGGATAAACTACTACTAAGTTGAACTTAAGCTATTAGTGTGATGCCCCAAAAAGGGACGTCTTCTCAGCATATTATTGCAAGTGTGTTACCACTTCCAACACAGAATTTCAGAACACACTTATCTATAAGTACATGTGGCAGTAAAAAGACATTACCGTGCCGTTAGTATACCTTGAATTGACATATTGGCTGCTTTGTTGATCGAAGTCCTCCAGTTCGTAGGAAACAATAATTTTGCCTTCTAAAGTTTGCGTCACATTAATTTCTTCAGAGCAAACGCAGTTTTTTTGGCCAGAAACATTTACGTAATCCCTGCATGGCATCGTTTGACCCTTGTAATTATCTCTTGAGGTGCAATTTTCGTAATTAACAACCACTTCATATTTAGAAATCTAAGAAAAATGCATGTTTTTAATTATTGTTCGATTTATGTATATTACAAAAAACCAATATTTTACAAGTAGAATATATATAAGTACAATGTTTTTATATATGTATATAACAAGGGGGCAAACGAGCAGCCGGCATTCACCTGAGTGACTACCGACGCCCATGGACAACTGCAAAATCAGAGGGCTGCGTTGCTGGTTATTGAGAAATGAGTATGCTCTTTTCTTGAAGGTCCCTAAGTTATAAATATATACAGGACTATATGACACACGGGCGCCTGTTCCTAAGGTAGACAACTTAATGCCTGTGTTATAGGTATAGTTTGGTATTATCTAAAGTAAACAAAAATAAATAATTTTTATTTTTCATACAAATCCCCACATTTTGAAATACAACATTATCGGAGGTCACGTGACCCGTCAAGAAGAGCCGCGAGATACTTTATAATTTTAATTACTATTGTATTGTTTTTTGGTGACAACAACTATAACACACTTAACGCTATCACCCAATTTATTGAAAATTGCATAAAATACAAACCGTTATTAAATTTAAAAATGCCGATATTAACTCGTAACTTGGAACACTATTTTAATCTGTGCTCGGTGCCGTCTGCTCATCCTTCCCCAATTCTCACCCGATAATGGCTTTCCGATTCGTTAACCCACTTCGCACTTTTAACAATCCGCGTCGTGCAAAGATATCATGAAATTGTTTAGCTCCATTATCGCTCTCATTCCAGGGACAGAGAAATTATTCCATTGTCCTTTAGCTTTTCAGATCCGTTGTGAGAAGCAATGTATTCATGAAACACTGCTTCTCGTGTTTTTATGCAATGTTCTTTGTAAAGACTACTAGTAGGGTCATAATGATACTTCGGTTTAGAAGTACTAGATGCATTGGGGCACGACAGAAAATCAGTCTCATAAGTGTGGTCGTCAGGTTACAACTCTGAAGATAATTTACTTGGTTTCATTCGTGAATGTATGCGAAGTAATTCAAATTTTCCAGGATTACTGGTGCGGAAATTTCCAAAATTGTATCGTAATTATATTGTAGCCCAGCAATGCTAGTACAGAACGTTGTCAAATATTAACATTGCAAGTGGAGCTAGACGCAAATATACTTCCAACGAGGAGTACTAATGACGTCATCACACGCCCTCGCCCGCGACCAATTCGCAAATGGCCACTCCGTTACGGTGGTCAGGCGGGGTCCAGGGCAGACTACGGGGAAGTATCTAATCGCACTTGGGGCCTGCCCCGGGATTGGCAACTCGGTGTAACCACACGAATCTTGGAGTCGAGGCACCGATTTTCTGCTGCTACCCGATTGATGACGTCACGGAAAAGGTATGTGTCCATTGAAATATACTAATTGAAATATACTATTACATAGTATGACGGAAATAATTATAACAGAGTGAGTCACTGCTATAATGTCGAAATTGTTATGGCAATCAGAAAGAATAGCGCCATGGATTGGCCGTGAGTCATTTCTCCACTTTCACATTGGTGCTAAAGACTGTAGAGGGTAAGTCAAACAGTACATAATTACACTAGCTGTTTCCCGCGACTTTATCCTCTTAAAATTAAACTCGCGATAACCCTTGCAGTTCCTTAATCGCGCCCTATCAAATATCCGTTGCCGAATGTCTACTAACCATAAACGACCTCCGTGTCAAATGTTAACTTTGTACGTCCCGCGGTTTGTACGTTCCGTCGAGATTTCCTGATAGTTACCTTTCGCTTTTAAGCACATAGATTAAGTTATATTTTTGGACACATTTGAATGTGACCTCCTTTCAAAAAGCTAGACCGACACTTATAATTCTTTTGGTACAAACTTGAGAGGGGAAAAAAATCTTTTTTGTATTAATCTATATATAATAATAATAATTATTATTATTATATAGGACTATATGACACACGGACGTCTGTTCCTAAGGTAGACAACTTAATGCCCGTGTTATAGGTAACAGCCGTCTGTTATAAACAAATATATTTTTTAGAAATAAATAGATGTATACATATGAATAATACAACCAGACTCGAGGTTGCAAGCCTGGGGCTTTTTTTGTTTGCTGCTGAACCTCATCTATTTGTGTCCGTATGCCCTCCGTAGCTGCGAACAGTTTCTCCAGCCGGGCCTCAATGTTGGTGAGTAAATAATCTGTATCCATCACACGCTGTTGGCTCGAGAGTTGGATGGACAATTGGCTCTAAGACTCACTCACTCACGAGTATATAAAAAATCTTACAAACGATACTGTAGTCACTGTACTTGAACAACCAGACTTACTGAAAACAAATCCAATAAGTGTTGATTCCCTTTTCTCAAATCATTGTAGCCACTGTAGTTGGGCATTACGTCTTTCAACCACGGCGTTAAGGATATTGCTCCACCAAAATCGTTGGTCCCTCTTTGAAACAGCAACACAGCCCTGGACAGGTCGAAGAGACTGTGGTATTCTGATCTGGGGATGTCCATTTGGGTAAAAACGTGCAATATACCCTTCATGAATGGTACCGTAAAGTAGTCTTGTAATAGTATCAAATCCCCTTTAACGATCGCCTGAAATGAAACATTGAACAATATGTAAATAAAAATGGCCAAGAGCGTGCCGAGACACGCTTATATAGAGGGTTTTATATCTGATACGCTATAAACGTAATTGTTATATAATTCAAAATTTGTTGTGCGATTTCGTTCAAAACAATTTTCCTAATGATTTTTTCGCATGTTCTATCAACACGGAAAACTTCAGTTGAGGAGGTCGGATATCAAATATAAACTAATGCTAGAATGGGTCACCCGTCTATCACCCGGTAACAACATGAGCTACTTAACCTAGCGATCGACTCAAATCCCGACCACTGATTTACCTCGTTTTTAGCTTGTTCTATCAACATGGAAAATTTCAAGAGGCACACCAAGGTGGAAAGTTTTCGGCGAAGAATGAAAGGTGGGAGCGAAGGTCGATATGCTCAACCACCGCAAAGGATGATCTACGTGTCCGGGGTGGCCGCGCCTCGCTGAAAGTTGTTCGTCGGAAGGTCTATATAATATACAATGATCGTAAGTAGAATCTTCCTTTTCTACTCGACATCATTGCTATCTCGTTATATAGCGGCTGCTACAGACTTCGAAAAAATCTACATGCTAACTACTCTACAAATTCAAAAACTAACGAATGGTATGGTGAACTCCGGTGAAGATAAAAATGAGTAGTCTTGGCAGATAAGTAACGTTTTCCAAGACGTAAGTTAATAGATAGGGTATGCCCTGTTATTCAGTTAGATTTAGGGCAATCACACGCGTAATACAACGACCGGCCTAAAAGAGTAAACGAAAAGATGACAGTGGTTTGTTGTGTCAGGATGCGGTTGGTAATAATACAAAATAATCGTGAAAAATATTATAATATACATATATGTACATACATAATTACAAACATAAAAATACAAATGAGTGTTGTGAAGCGTATTGGTACTTTACAGCAACTAAATGTACTTACGTGATACGAGAAATGGGTAATAAACGCGTGTGACTGCCCCAGCCATTGCAAAAGGGCACCGGCTAGCTTACGTTTTCTACAATAGTCCATAAAGTACCTGATAGCTATCCCGCTTGTAACGCGGGCCATAGCTCGAAGACGACATGGTATTTCGCGGCATCGGACGATGCCTTGTGCAGTGTTTGTGCTTCTGATCGTGTTCCTCAATCAGCCTCTCGTTATCACTCTCCACTTGAACCGGTACACCATTCTTAACGCCATTCTTAGCTTCGGCTTTCTTCTCGCGTTTTTTTCTTTCGCGTTTTTTAAACGTCAGCGAGAATCGCTTCCGCTTTTTCGCTTTCGGCGATTCTTGTCTTTGGGGCACTGTTGATTTTTCTCGCTCCGATTGACTGGTGTCGTCATCGGGAGGCGGGATCTGCGGTTCTGAATCTGTCTTCAAGGTAACTTCGGTTCGAGACGATGTGTCTGGCTCACCGTTTCTGTACGCAACTTCCTTTTCTAGATTTGCGAGTTCCATTCTTCTTAACTTCTTGGGCAGTGCTGAAATAAATTTATTTTACTAAATGACGTAACATTATAAATACGATTATAACAAAAATAATAACAGTTGTTGTCTGTCTGTAAATCTGTTCGTCAAAAAAAAAATCGGTGACGAAAACTATGGTATGGGGCCGCTTAAATTGCAGAGGATATGGCTTTAAGGAGTTTCAATGCACGACTGCCGGCTGACGTCACCCACGGAACCCCGACACCCTCTACCACCTCACGACTAATATCACTCAGTGGCCTTTATCGGGTCTCACTGTTTTACGTCCCTTCCGAAACACGGATATTTATAAACCAGAGTTAAAATCAGTCACCCATCTATTACCTGGCCGCGGTAAGATCTGCTTAAGCAACTGATACAAATGCCGGCCTCTGATTAAGCTTCGACCTCCTATAACGTAAAATAATATACCCATGCCAAAATTTATCTTCACATTAGAATTATGTTCGAGTTATTGGAGCAAATCGCACCAATGAATACAGCTTCAAACTTAATAACGCAGTGATTGCGGTTAGCCGAACAGTTCAGACACTGTGTAGATATTAACTAACTGACTGATATACCTCCTATATACATATAAATAAAACTGAAGTGTCTGTTTGTAACGCCGAAACCAAATTTTTGTATAAGACTACTGTAATCCCCTCTATAACACGGTAGGTTTATTCCATATTATAGGAAAACGCGTTGTAGAATTATTCTCGTAAAAACGAGTTTGTGTGGCCCCCAATGCGCATAATACAATATTAAATACATTATGTTATTGTATACTATAGAATAATATTAATGCTTTATAAGAGCACCGTGTTATGGGGGGATTGCAGTACATACGTATACGATATCTATAAAAAACAAGTTAAATATTTTTGTCTGCTACTTGTCTGTTTGTCACTTTGTTTTTAGCTAAAAAATAAATAGGGTTGCACACAAAAATCAAAACCGTGTAAATTTTACAAAATCGCTGAGTTCATGCGGGCGAAGTTGCGGGTGATTGCTAGTGTATTATATAGCTTGTTTTGGGGATTAAATAGATACGGAGTGTAGCGATTACTGGTTGATGTATCTAGCTTGTTTTGGAAGTGGTTAAGTGGATACAGCGGTGATACGTCTTGGTACGCCGAGTAATGCGCTTCTGCCTCACTGTTAATATTTCTTAACCAAACAGTTTAGACAATGTCTAAGATTACTTGACTGGCTGATATATTTGGCTTGTTATAGAGTGGTTTAAATGGATAGAGCGGTGATACGTCTTGGCATGCCAAGACTGGGTTCTC
>JANCMC010007202.1:12187213-12204626 GCA_024363005.1 Charaxes varanes | reverse complement strand
TGTTGGTTTGATTCTCAAAGCTGCTTTAGATTCTCGTTTCTTCTGCAAATAGGCATAGTAATCATCTTAGAAATAAAAGTCACTACTCGCCACGTAATCTTATATCTTTTCTAATTGCCAGGTGTGCATGATATATGGTCCGGAAATAGAATACCGACTGTTTTTGTTGCTTTGATTATCAAAGCTGCTTTAATTTCTCATTTCTCGTTTTTAAGTATTGGAAGTTTGATATAACCTGTTTGTAACCTCCCGTTTCCCTATTAGCTTAAAATATTCCCACGATTTAAGTACATATCTTAAATTCGTTATCTCATTTTATTATTTTTACTTTTCATGATTACTTTTTTATCGTACGTTATCTACGTACGTATAAATAAGTGAAACGTACTTTTAACAGTCGATAGTGCTAAGTATATATAGTATATATGTATATGTAAAATTGAAGCGTATGATTATAAATCCCAAACAAAATCTTACTATAAGCATACATTTGATATGAAAAATAGAATATTAGACAAAATTTTGTTTCTTATTTCGCATGCTAAATAATAAACTGACCTAACTCAAAAAAGCTGATTTTTGGGAAATCGCAAAAAAAAGTTTTATCATTTACGACTTATTCCGCTTATAATTCGATAAAACCGACATTATAGTAGATGTGTGTATTTTAATAATATTTAATGAATTGATGGTATGGAACTGTTATTTTAATGATATTTTATTATTTGCTTGTCTTTTTAAGTAATAAGTTATTTTAGTAACGACAAAAATAGCTGTATCTCAGTGTTGGACAGAGATATCGAAAAATTTCTTAGATTGGCTGATAGAGGATGTTGAAACGAAGCTGCTTGTATTATTAACTCACCTAAAACGTATTCCGTCACTTTTTCATTTTAATAAAAGAATTAGTTTTCGGCATAAAAAAATTTAAAATTTGAAAATTGAACCAAGTACACAATTTCGAGGTGGACGACATCCCGGTAAACAGTTTCAATAACAAGCAATCGCCTCGTACCATAGACCATAGAGCGTTGATCCTCACGTCTTCTATTACAGCAGTATCTAATTCTGGCACATTCGAGACAATTCGACGCACTGCTAGAACGAGACGATTCTGCTCGTCTCTTCTGCCAGCGGTTTTAAACTGAGCGTTACTAAACGGAATTAAGCGTTGTTAAGGGAGTTTGCCTGATGCTTTTGTTGTCTACGCGTTCATAGGAATCAAGGGTAATGTATAGAATGCGAGGCGCTACTTTGCGGAAATCCGTGACAATTTCAAGGATATTTTCTCGCGCTTTGCCAACCTTATAGCGCACTCCCTATAGAACTCTAGCTATAGCTCTCCCTATAAAACTTTGTAGCTTTGGAAAAATAACTATTTACTTTTTTGAAGGACTTAAGGTGTATAGGTTAGGAATCATTGGAGATGGTTCAGAGATGAGCATGGCAGGAAATTCTAGACGTCGAGATGATGGAGGTGGAATTTACGAAGTTGAAGAGAAAATTCCTTGCAAATTTTGGGCACGGCGTGTGGAATTTGGAGTGCTGACGCGATGTCCGTTGGTGAAATTCAGCTGGCGGCAATAGTTCAAATGATAGTCATACACTGACTTGGCAATACTCCACATAATAGAACTTGCTCATAACTAGCACTCGCACCACGTGATACATATCCTACTTTAACAACGGCATCACGTGTTTGTTTATAAATAGATGCTCTGACTGGCTATTATTGAGTTTTTATAGAATTCCTTCCAAATGTTATTATCTTGGAGGTTTTAAATCAATTTAACGTGTAAACGAGGATGGATATTTTTTTTACTATGAATATTATAGATTTTCCCGCTGATCGCTGGCCTGCTCCAAATTCGGCCAGAACTTTTCCATTTGATTGTGAATGTCCTCTAAGTCAACTAAGGGGTTGTCAGTTAGTAACCAGCCAAACAATTTTGTTTCAGTATTTAAAGAAATAACCTATATGTATGCCGACCGAGTTAATAGAGGACTGATTCCTTCAGTTGCCCACCTGTGGTCCAAAACCAAGGTGTTAACAACATTCGAAAATAACAAGGGTGAACGACCGCAGTGTGCTTTTATGGCAACCTGGAGTATTCGTAGAGTGGGATGGAACAGTTTTCAGGCTATTACGCTTATTGGTCATATAGTTTTTATAGTTTCAGTTTAACAGAGTTGTTTTGGAGGTGTTTATCGTTTTTCTAACCTTCCCGAACCGAACACCGTGAATAATTCTTACTAACCCATAAAACATACGACTGAGTCAGTGACTTTTATATCTCTTATTATTCAACACTTTCTATTATTTGATTTCATTTTAAGTGCAAATTGTACTAAAAAATAAAAAAAATAATTCAGACGTGCATTGAGGAACAACAAATAATCAGTGTAGTGCCGTGAAAAATGAAAAAAAAAATATATTTTTTTTGTTTATTTTGTTTGAAGGACTCATGTTCTAATCCAAGAATTGCTAAGAAATCGTTTTTCGTATAGATTTGCATGTTAATGACAAATTAACGACAGTGGATAAATAAATTACGTAACTGGTTTACAAAAATATGTACAAAAAGGTTATGGCTTCTTTAGTATTTCATTAAAAAATATAATAAACGAAAATAAAGGATCGATAAAAGTAACAAGAAATAAAGTCACAGGTTAACCATAATGCGGGTCGTGACGTTAGAGCCCGGTAGTAATATGGAAATAGTGTCGTTCATTATCTATCGACATCACAAAAATAAAAAATGTAATTGACAAGGCGACTGAAGCGAGGCGATCTCTATTATTTTCTAGACGCCTTTCAAAACACTAATGTCGATATTTTGACTATATATGCAAGAACTTGATTACCACGCAAACTATGATATAACAGCTGATACACCAAAAAACCAACAATTTCTTTAAAAGAAGACACGCTACAACGAACTATACCAATTAATTGAATAATTATAATAATGTTTCATTATCACACGATATAATTGTTTCGTGGACATATGACGAACCGCTTGGACAAATTGATTGACGCAGCTTCGGTTATCTCACGACTTGTTCAAATAAATCCTCACTTTATATGAACATTGAACCTTGCTGACGACGGCGTAGGATCGTTAATGTAAATGTTATTGGCCTGTGAGTAATGTTTTGGTTACTCCATACACACTAAATTACGGTTTATCACGTTAACAGTAACTTTTAGGTTAATAACAATTTCGTTTGATTGTTAAAAGTTGCCATTTATACATAAAAATATAAGCATAAATGTAACGTAATGTACATAAATATAATAAAATTTATACAAAAATAGCAATAAAGCCGCTATAGATTATCATTACAAAGATGGAGTAAATTCCGAAACCTAATCAGATACAAGTTAAATGAGAATATTAGACATTGTCAATGTATTTCTTGCATTGTCTGGCAAAATTAAAGAATGGTAATTTATACCTAGAATCAATATGAGGGTTTCAGTTTTACCTTGTTTTAGGAATATCAAAACGTAGGGAAGACCAAATCGATTGTAGCCTTCTTGTTTTCCATACAAATAAACTGTTATGGTTTGCTGCATTAAACGAATTAGTCATTAAATGTATAACAACGGGCCGCTAAACGTGTCCATCCGGCATGAGAATCATCAATAAAAATGAATGTTTATCGACGTCCATGGTCGCGCGTCACTAGGGGAGCGCGGTACGTGCGCGGCCGCACGTCTGTCGCGCGTCATCTCGCGAAAATCTCCGAACAAGGCCGACCGATGACCTCGGTTATGTAGTGATGTTTTATTGATGATTAGATTCAGCACGCGCTGGGGGAAACATCGGTTCATTGACAACACTAGCCGTAATGAATGGTTTTTGGCAATTGTGGTTGAAACATTATGTCCTTTTTGGAATGGGCCTATGTATATAGACGAGACTCCACAAAAAGACTAAATCAATTTATAACCTTAAGAAATTATATATATTATTTAAGTATAGATATATATAAAAAGAGATGGCCGAGAACCGCGACATATGAAGGGGATTGGCAGACCCTTTGCCCAACAGTAGGACACAGATGGCTGATAGTAAATCTATACGATCTATACAAAGCTATCTATATAAAGCTTAAGGGTTTGTTTGTTTCCTTGAACGCGCTAATCTTAAGAACTACTGGTCTGATTTGAAAAAATCCTTCAGTGTTAGATAACCCTTTTATCGAGGAAGGCTATCTATAACACCAGGAAAATAAAAACCTTTTCTTTTCACTAATTTTACGGGGACCAAGTCGCGGGCACAGAAGGTAAATAGATAAATAATTTAACACGTATACTTCAACACATCAAAAATAACATGTAAAAAATAATTGGTATTTTCATGTATGAAAATATTTTTTGCTTTTCAGTTCCTTAGTGTTTTTGAAGTCGGTTTTCTTTTTGTTTAAAAATATTTTTTTTTACTATAGAGTATAGATGTTAGAATTAGTTATTAGGTTTATATAATTTAACATTCCACATGAGTGTATGAAATTAGAAAATATATTTATGATGTTGTCTGTTAGTCTCTGGACGGCTTCCAATGGTTATTGAGGTGAATACTTCTCATGCTGTAAAAATAATAAAGTAACTGTCTTTTGTATGTATTAAGAGGGACAAAAGTCTATATGTATTTAGAGAAAACAGACGGGCTAAAAGCTCAAATTTTGAGACTAGAGTTTTTAAAATGGGAGGAAAACACCTTATCATAAGCAATTGACATCGCTCACAACTGCATTACGAGTCGGCCAACACACACTACCTAAGATGTTCTTTTACATATATAAGAATACTAGCCATTTCCCTTTATATAAAATAAAAATATATTAGCAGCACGTCATATCATCGCGGTCAGAGCAGGCGTCGGAGCGAGATGACCCAACGTATCGGAACACATCGCTGTGACAGCACCCACTTGTCAGCTCGTAACCACTCCGACGTGACGCACGGACGGTTACCTCCACTTGTTTGTTATAAGCGATAAAAAGTATTTCAAAATCAAGGTCAAATATAAAAAATCTAGGTGTTTCCCACAACTTCGTCCGCGTAAACTTGCGAGAGCCCTTATACCGGAGTCAGACAGAACTTTATTTGAATGATCATTTCAGTGATCATGTAGCGTGGTCGAGGACTTTGTGTAAAAGCTTTGCTGTGCAAAGTTTTTTAACACTTTGTAGTCTTCAAGGACAAAATGTACAAACACTTTGAGCTACGCCTGGCTCCGACGTGAACTTTCTCTTTTCTATTAAACAAATAGCATTATTGTATTACGGGTACCTTCACTCCTATTTTTAAAGGAATAAACTGAATATTGCCGTTATTCCTCTAACTAAGCTTAATGCCGGAGCCAGGCATATCTACATTTGAATGATCATTTCAATGATCACGTAGTGCGGCCGGGGACTGTATGTAGCTTCTAAAAATGTACAAAACCTTCGAGCTATGTCTGGCTCCAACATAAAAGCTAGTTAGTGGGTGCAAAACTAACCCAGCGGCATCGGGTTTTCAACCTTACGAATTTCAATCCATACCTTCTATCGTTGAGTTATTGAGGCTCTAAATTAAAAAATGAACCATTTATGCTTGTTTATAACGGACTAAAACCTAACAACAATGTGTAATTAACCATCTAATAAGGATTTCCCGCGATTGTGTCACCAAACCATTAATCTAACGCGGCATAAAGGTGGTGGTGCATTAACTCCTGACAGCCAGGAGTCACGGCCGACCCAACTTTTTATGACAAAAAACTTTGCAAAATGGTATGAATAGGAAAAAATTAAGTACCTATTAAGAAGAAAAAAGTAATTTTAAAATTTTATATTTTTATTGCTTTAAAAACGTATTTTTGTGTGTATTTAGCCCACGTTAACATCTTTTTTTTTTGCTTTCTTTAAATGTTTCAAAGCAATTTGGATTTTAATACATAAAATTTAATTAAATTTTCCGATGCCTTATTTCGCTCTTGTTTTGTAGTACAAGTTGGAAATAAAGTATTTTCATATACTGTATTTTTATGCAAAAGTATACAGTATAATTACGGAAAATTAAGTAGGACACGTTATTATAAAGTATGGTTGGCAGCCTTACTCGCAAAGCCTCAATAGCTCAACGGTATAAGATACGGACTGAAATCCGTATGGCACCCGGTTCAACCCACTTCTAATTTAAGCTTAGTAGGAGGGGAAAGGGGAATATTAGACATACCTAAAAAGTATTCCTAACATTCTTTAAAAAAAAAAAAGTCCCCAACTCGTATCGCAACCACATAGAAGTTGAGCGAGGCAAGAAATTCCCAGAAAATGGCAATGTACTTACTTTTAAAGTATTCATTTTATCTGTTTTAAAGTACTACATGCAGATGTACAAGTTCTCCACCAGAGGGCCAAGCACGAACGTTCTCGATAGTTTAACTTACTTTTACGTTCGAAATCTAACGTCAAATGAAACATTAACGCTAGCGTTTTATTTGTTTATTTTTATTTTACAATTTATGTACCAACATAACAAGTATAAAACTACGTAACAGAAAATTTTGTGAACAAAGGATGCCCTATCTCTTAAAAGAGATTTCTTCCAGAAACCCTTAAATAGTAGGATTTTGCAACATAAACACGATATTCAAAAATTCCAATCTGAATAGTTAACTGTCGCCTGCCTTATTCCCAAAACGCTATTTTTCAAATGTTGCCAACTTATTGGCAAGACCCGGTAATTCAGGTGCCCAGTAATGCCGCTTTAGTAGTCAATTATCGTCTACTTTACTGTTTGTATCGTGATGATAACGTACAAAAACTTGGAGTCCAGCAGGATCAATCAGAGTCGTTATGTAAAAGTCTTTATCAATTTTGTTTTATCTGACGTTCTGTTTTAACTAAAAAGTGAACTGTCGCCTGCGCTATTCCCAAAAACGCTATTTTTCAAATGTTGCCAACTTATTGGCAAGACCCGGTAATTCAGGTGCCCGGTAATGCCGGTTTAGTAGTTAATTATCGTCTATTTTACTGTTTGTATCGTGATGATAACGTACAAAAACTTAGAGTCCGGCAGGATCAATCAGAGTCGTTATGTAAAAGTCTTTATCAATTTTGTTTTGTCTGACGTTCTGTTTTAACTAAAAAGTGAACTGTCGCCTGCGCTATTCCCTTATTTGCAAGGCCCGGTGATTCTAATGTCCGTCCACTACTTCTCTGTTTGTATCGTGATAATAATATACAAAAACTTAAAGTTCAGAAGGATCGTTATTTAAAAGTATTTGTCAATTATATATTGTCTAATATTCTGTTTTAATAGACCAACAGAGTCTGTGGCATTTTCATTGAAAAGCGAAGGATTTTCATCATATATATATATCGTCATTTAATTAATAATAGGTAGCTGAAATTGATGACAAATATCCGTCTAATAGCGTGTATGCGACCCGTCGCGTCGCCACGAGCGTGTTAGCAATCTTTTTTAGTTCATGATCCGGGTACCGTCCCCGTACCCGTTACCGTTCCCGTGCCCGTTCCCGTTCCCGTATTATTAGAAATATCATCTTAGAATGCTTGTAATCTTTTTAATATAGTATGTATATATATCAATTAATTCTTATGTACTGTTTCTTTTCAACTTCTCTAACTAATTCTGCTCTTTCTTGTGTGTTGTATTTATCTGTGGAAACTTTACTGGTTTATGTATTAGTTTTATTACCATTAAGTTTATGTAAAACATGTACTGTATGTTTCCCTTAAAAATTAAAAAATAAAATAAAAATAAAATAAAATAACGAATGACTACGAATCGTTTCGTTGACTCTTTGACGTTAGGAACACACCTACATTGCTTAGACAACAGAGAGTGCTTGTAATTTAATATGAACTTTATTGAATAACAATAAAGTTCAAATTGACTATACATTTTACTTAGGAAACGTTTGTATGGGAAAAAGAAAAGGGCTGTTTTTAGGGTTTTACCGGCAATTATTCCAATATTTCTGGCCTTAAAAACTATCCTTGGAAATAAAAGATCATTAAAAAAAAGAAACTTATGCGCTTACCAACACATTTTGCGATTCATTGTTATATATATTTCTGGGAAGAATATTTAAAAAATACTAAAAAATGTATAGTTGGTCGCAACTTCGGAACGCGTCCAGTTCAGTTCAGTCCAGTGTTCGTAGTGGACCATTCGTCACATAAATCGGGCAAGACAGCGTCTGCCGGGTCCGTTATTATGTCAAGTCAATAGTAAAGCTAGATACAACAACTCGTATATATTTAAATAACCTCACAGAGGTGGGATCTTTGGCCAACCAGGCAACCTCGGCTGTTGCCAAATATCTGCGGTCGAGACGCTCGTTTACTTACAATTCTGTATGCTCTCTGGAAATGAGTCCTGAGAACGGGACAAGTGAATGAACATTCACGCGATACACTAGTGTTGTACAATCGTTGCAATAAAATGTATTTTTTTGGTGAAATTAAAATTTTTATATATTGTTAAGTCTAAAGTTTAAATGTATACTAGTAACAATGATAAGTTTCTTAAACTAATTAATAATAATAGATAACATCAAACGGAAATTACGAAGAGAAAGTAGTTAGTACTTTCTTAAAGTGAAGGAATAAGTTTCAAGTTACCTATTCCTTCACTACCGTAAAAAAAATAGTACATTTATTATGAAAATTTATCTGTACGTACCATCTGGCACATAACTAATAGCGTACTAATTTACAATACACTCCTTGAATAAAAAATAGAAAAATCAGTAAGTAATAATAGTTACAAGACTATGAAATAATTCACAATATATTTAAACCGCATACTTAAGGGAGTGAATTAAATTAAACGATGAGTTAATTATTCTTGGACAAGGTTGACTCGTCTTACATCCGTGAGAGAAACATTGCATCTAAAGTAAACAACATTACGAACATGATCGACATTTCTAGAAAAACTCTTGAATTTACTTAATTAAGCGTTTTTAATTGAGTTTCTTATTATACAGTCAACTTTTCATATAACTAAAGAAGCTGATCTGACAACTGGCAAGTCTTCTTCTTATTATTATATATTTGCACTTGATTTGTTAAAGTTTAATTATGTATGTCAAATAACATTTACAGCAGTCGAGACACCGAAATGAATCAGCTTAAAATGACAATGTTTATAAATATTTAAAGATTACACGTCAAAACGATTTCTCAGCTCGATAATAGGTATAACATTGTCGAGGCGCAAAAAATGACCAATTGTCGGACGAGTGGAAATTGACCTTTAAAATAAGAGTCAGGCAATTATTGTTTTTGAAGGGGCTACATAGTGTTTTTTTCTAATAACAGGGAAATGAATAACAATTCTATAGAAATATAAACTTTCAATAAATACCACAAATTATTAAGAATACAAATACCAATTTAAATTAATTAGTTTTCCCCCCAATTTTGGTATTTTATGTTTGTTCGGTTGTGATAAGACAAAGACTGCATTACAGTCCAAAAGGTGAAATAAAAAATTATAGTAAAACAAACTTGCTTATTTTTATTATTACCTTACGTTAGGCACGTTCGTTTCACTATTTTTTATTTTACCTCGAGGCTTTAATTATAATGCCTGCTCGAACTTAAAAACACGACAATACTGAAATTTCATACAGCTTTGCAGGTGAGTTTAAGTTCGAAATTTGAAAAAGCGAAAATAATGAAATTTTATTTGAAATTCGAATATCCGTAAATAGCAAACTTCGCGTATTCTTATTTCGAATGAAATGTCACTATTTCCGCACATGTTTGAGAAAGAATATTTTGTAAATATTAATAATTTGTACAAAAAATACTTTAAACATGTTTTAATTTATCTAAATCTAGAGTGAATGTACATTTTAGGTAAGAGCATCACATCCTAGACTGCATCAACACTTAACATCAGGTGTGATTGCAATCAAGCGCATGCCTGTCTTGCATAAAAAAAACATAATTTTAGTTATGAGAAATAATAGATTTAAAAAAAGATTTTAGATTCTGTCAAGTCCGGTAAACAATAAACGATTTCTGTCAAATCAGGCATAAAAAATTTAAACTAGATTTATTGTTTGAATCCTTATCCTATGGATATTCACGAGTCTCCTGTTACTTGTTGCTCTTACTTTGCGGATTGTCCTTCGGATTTGGTAAGGTGCTACAGCGTTTTATAAACTACCCGCGTTGCGCTCACACTCTTCTTGCACGTTGCAGTCTGAGATACTTAATATATTTTCCTTTCTTAACTGGTCCTTTACTTTTTGTGATGAAGCAATTCTTCTTTGCTTATACTTTTTTAGGGCTCCGTATTCCTACATATCCCCTTATAGTTTCCCTCCGTAGAGTAGTACACTAAGATTGCCAAACTATCAGAGGCGGTCTTAAAATCTTCCAGGTTAATAGGACATACTAAAAACTGAATAGGAATATTATTTTGAGCGAAATCCGACACCAAGTTTTGTAGTTATTTAACAAATAACTTTATCAAATACGGAACCCTTCAATATAAGTGCGCCCAGATACAGTCTTGGCCACTTTATTTAAAGCAGTTTATTTTAACTTCGAACCCGTGCCTCGAAGTAGTGCTTCCCTTACTCTCTAGATGCGCTACAGTAACTTTAGGAACGATGACAAATAAAGTCATATGATATGGATTAAACCCTATTTGAATTTGGAACGTCAGCCAAAAGGTCTATTTTCATTTCAAATTTCAAAAGGTTCATTTTATATTATAGGTTTTCTCAATCTATTTCTGTAATTAATTTATTGTCTACTATTGAAGCTATTTATCAAATAGCCATATCGTGTATTAGATACGGAACCGTTCCATAGAAGCGTGTCATGGCGCGCTTTTGACCATTTATGTTACATCGTCTCCATACTTGTAGCTTCGGGAATACGCTGCGGAAAAATGAAATGGAAATTGTAGCACACGAATTTTACCATAATAAACTAGCCGGAAAATTATTGTATGACACAACACTTTTCAATTGCGATGTGATCTTTATCCGTGTAATTACTATTTTTAGGGTTCCGTGTAGTCCGTAAAAAGGACCCTTTATAGAATCACTTGGATGCACGTCTGTCCGTCCGTTTGTCTTTCACCCTTTTTCCTCAGGAACGAGTAGAACTACAAAGTTGAAATTAATACCAAATACTGAAGCTTGCGGTCTTTTGAAGCTGTGAAAAAATTAACTCACCAAATGTACGCAATCAAAAGATATGGCCATTTATGTCACATTTTCCATACATTTGCAAAGGGAGACTAAACCTATAGGGTATTTCCAGTTGACCTACATCTATATCTTGTAGCACAAGTAAATTAAAAATTCCCAAAAACCCTAAATTTGTAGTACCATCACAAAAAAACTTGCAAGGACTGACAAAAATTGAAAGAAATCTTGTGAAATTAATAAAATCTTGAAGTAACCTGATAAAGTATTACGTGATACGGAACCCTTAGTGCGCGAGTCCGACTAGCACTTGCCCGGACATTTTCATTCTAAACTAGATTACAAAAATTATTTTACATTACAAAACTCAAGGCTGTCG
Organism: Charaxes varanes; assembly: GCA_024363005.1. Classification (NCBI taxonomy): domain Eukaryota; kingdom Metazoa; phylum Arthropoda; class Insecta; order Lepidoptera; family Nymphalidae; genus Charaxes; species Charaxes varanes. The sequence continues at coordinate 12,193,049 of JANCMC010007202.1, read as the reverse complement.
ATAATGTTGACTCACTACCGACGGCCATGGACATCTTAACAATAGTTCCGCATACGCGTTGCCGGCCTTTGACTTTGACTAAACCAATTTCTTAACTGAACTATTGTGCAACACATTTCGTACTCAGTATCAAAGCTACGTCAATACTGGGAGAGTGCAGCATCAAATTGTATTAGATTGTATGGTATGTGAAACGAGGTAAACATACGACAAGCTTTTCTATTTCGAACGTCTCACTCACGGAGTTATTCCTGGAACCGAGGTCGCAGCCAGAGCAACTTAACTTAGCGATCAACTCAAATGCCGACCACTGATTAGGCCACGACCTCCTCAAAAGTGTTTCGGAAGGTACGCAAAACAGTGAGTCCCGATTAACGTCACTGAGTGATATTAGTCGCAATATTTTAGAGGTTTTGGGGATTCCGGGGATGACGTCAGAGGGCAGTCGGTCATCTTAACTAGCCCCATAGCCACATCCTCTACAATTTAAGAGGACACCGGTTCCGGTCTAGTACACTAAACCGGGATATTGTTGGGTAGAAGAAGTACATAAATAAATATATACATGACACACGGACGTCTGTTCATAAGGTAGATAGATAACTTAACTCCTGTGTTATAGGTAACAGATGCCTCTTATAGAAAAATATTCTTTTGTAGAAATATATAAATACGTAGGCATAGATAATACACCCAGACCCGAGGCAGGAATCGAACCGCCGGAGCGGAAGGCAGGGTCACTGCCCACTGTGCCAACGGGCCAGGCAAAGAGAAAAAGACACTATTAACGGCATTTTTATTCGAGCTCTAATTGGTATAGGTACGATAGACCGAGTGGTTTGTCGATCGTTTCTCGCAAGCGCTCGGTAGCTCACAGATACGATCTGGATATGGCCCATTGTGTTAGCGATGAATTCACGTCCATCAATAACGAGGAACGGCAGCTAGATCGATTCGCGATTGCCATCGATCCCAAGAGAAGCTAGGCGTCTTGCTAATTGTAAGAATTTGTTAAGTACTAATACTACCTACAACTATGCTTGCGTGATGTAATCTTTTTTTTTTTTAAAGAATATTAGGAATACTTTTTAGGTATGTCTAATATTCCCTTTTCCCCTCCTACTAAGCTTTTAAAATACTGCTCTTTATCATTATCAATAATTCAAGGTATCATAATAATGTATGTGCAATCACTACATATTTATTGTTGACGTAGTGATTTGTAACAATTCTCTTGTATTCTTGACTGATACTATATGCATTACTAGCTCTACCCCGCGACTTTGTCCGCGTGGGTCACTCTTACCATATGTGTATAAAATAATTTACGACTGATTTTCAGACCTACTAAATATGCACAAAATATTTAGTCAAAATCGGTAAAGCCGTTTCGGATAAGTTTGGCAACAAACACTGTGAAGCGATGATATATATTGGATATAAAAGCAGACAGATCACCTGTCACTGAAAGTTCGACAACCGCGGGACGTACAATAAGCTCATTTATATTTAGTAGTTATTCCCTTAGAACCTATTTTTCGGTAGGGACAATTTTTTCTATGTGAAAATTTTATTATTAGACTAGTAGAGTTTGAATTGGGAACCTTTTGGATTTAAGTCTGCTCTTCTTATTGGCATATTGAGGCGGAAGCTTTATGCGTAGATATTTTGAGCTTAGAAGATATTTTTTTATTTTTGTTATAATACTAAACAATTAGAGATTCTAACTCCGATAAGCCTACTGTTTCATAGAAAATCGCAACAAAAATTTTTCCTTTCTTCAAAAAAAACCCGAATTCACATTTTTCAGAACTGGACCAAATTGAAATGGTGGAAGCACCAGCTTTCAAATAAAAAAGAATCATCCAAATCGATTAATCCAGTGGAATGTTCTGGAAAAATACACTCGAATTGAGATCCTGCTCCTTTTTTGAAGTCGGTTGAAAGTGTCGGTAATGGTTTTTTCACTTGCACATTCTCACCAGGGGTTCAGCCGTCATGTAAATTGTTTTAAATTCATTGAAATCCCCGTACAGTGCCATGGAAACACAAGTGCAACTGATTGTAAATTGTTTTGAACCGAAGGTATTAAGGAAAGTTTTAAATTCATTGAAATCCCCGTACAGTGCCATGGAAACACAAGTGCAACTGACTGTAAATTGTTTTAAACTGAAGGTATTAAGGAAACTTTTAAATTCATTAAAATCCCCGTACAGTGCCATGGAAACGCAAGTGCAAGTGATTGTAAATTGTTTTAAACCGAAGGTATTAAGGAAACTTTTAAATTCATTAAAATCTTCCCAGATTTTTTCTCAGGTTTTTGTAAGATTTATACCTTTGAAATTTTTCCTATACTTATATTTCAAGATATAGCTTCTTGCCGAATTTTATGATTCTAGGCCAACGGGAAATACCGTAAGGGTTTTGGTTCCCTTTGCAAATGTATGGCAACTGGGACATAAACGACCATATCTTTTTATTACGTACACTTAGAGGGTTGATTTTTCCGCAGCTTCAAGGGGTTGCAAACTTTAGTATGTGGTACAAATTTCAATTTTATAGATCTATGCATTCCTAAGAAAAAGGGCCTTGACAGACTGACAGACGGACGGACATCAATGGGATCCTATAAGGGTTCCTTTTTTCCTTTGGACTAACGGAACCCTAAAAAAAATCAAACTTAGATAACTCGTAAGCCAGTCTTTTAAAAATAGTTCTTACAGAAATTATAATAATATAACTAACTTGTACAAAGCTGGTGCAACTCAACGCCAAGCAGTTTTATCTTTAATATAGGGGGGGGGGGGTCATCCAAAAATTACGTCACACGATTTTTATTTCTTTTTGCCCCTTCCCCCTCTTTTAGATTAAATCCTGCAAAGATTTCTCAAATCAAAGTACATAAGGATATCCACACGTAAGTCAGGAAGCTGAAATAATTTTTCAAATTGCACCAGTAGTTCCTGAGATTAGCACGTTCAAGCAAACAAACAAACTCTTCAGCTTTATATATTAGTATAGGTGTATACTTCAAACTACATTATATTTTTGTTCCTATAGAAAATCAGTATACAAGTATTTAATTTTCGTTCGGTTTATGAGAGTTCCTCGTGACCTAAATCCCCCTTTAAAGGCCGACACGCATCGGCGAGCCTTCTTGTAGTACACATGTCCATGGGCGTCGGTAGTCACTTAGCTGATGAACCGCCTCATTATTTGCCCCTTGTTATATAAAAAAAATATTGTATTTCGACATTGGTCAAGAAACTACATAAATCATGAAATTATCTACTAATGTTATAGTAGTTAGAAGACCCAATTACTTTATATAGTAGTTAGAAGTTATTCTAATCGTATTTTAAATGTTGCCTTCAAAATTTTAGTAAAGAAGCTGTTATAAACTGCTCGAACTGTTAAGTTTCCAAAATATGTTTGATTTTATACGTTTATTTTAGGTCCTAGTAACTGCGATATTAGATATTTTCCTAAACAAAGTTTGCCATCCCTTTTCTGTCCTCATGCAATGTTGAGAATCTTGAATCACTAGTTTCATTGCTTTAGATCCGAAAAACTTATCCCAATTTCAGACAGGATTCAATAAAAAAGATTGTTTACACTTATACATAGAGAATTCCGACATATAGATCTTCTTCTTCTTCCTAGTGTCAACCCGGTCTAGTACCAGGGTCCGCTTAGATTGCAGAGGATGTGGCTATGGGGTGAGTTAAGATGACCGGTTGCCATCTGACGTCATCCTCGGAACCTCCATGATTCCTGCAACTTTACTAGTAATCTCATGATCTCTGCAACCTTACGACTAATGTCACTCAGTGATATTAATCAGGTCCCACTAGTGTTAGACTGGGTCACCCATTTACTACCCGGTCGCAGCAACAGATACTTAACCTAACGATCGACTTAAATGCCGATCACTGATTAGCCCACGACCTCCTCTACATTATTAGATATTATTATAGTGAAATACTAATATACACGTTTCTGTTTTCTTTTACATATACATGTTTCTTGTGTTGACATTTTTTGTGATAGATCTCCGTAACATCTAGATTTACAGTTCCAATTTACTCCTTAAAACGCATTAGTGCAAATTAGAAAGTCGATGTATACAAACAATTTTTTTTTCTAGTTAATTATTGTGTAGGTTGCAACTGTTGAAGCCAAGGGAATAAAAACACGTAATTGCGAGCTCTGTCCCTGAGAATTATGGCGTGGATTTATAGCGCCTAAATTTAGCAAATTTACGGAATTCGTTGTGTGTGAAACGTCGAAAGTCTGTTAAGAGTTTCCGTAAACTTGTATGTAACACGATAGCGTTGTAACCGATTGTATACTGAAATAGCTTCATAAGACACCAATTGGCCTTTAAGATTGTGTATTAGTCAACCCACGTGTTTTCCATCACAATTGTTAAATATAACTAGATTTCCAGTCATAGTTTCTACAAGAGTTTGAGTTTCATAATAATATTCTAATATTGTTCTCTTGAAATAAATTATTGTTATTGAATGTCTATATTTGTAGCTAACGGCCTGCCACGGCTTCTCATTATCGAAGTTTTTACACGGTTCCCTTTAAAAAAAATATTCTATCGCCAATGTTCATTAGGGATAACGTAGGGTTCTAACGGTGAAAGATTTTTCAAATCCGTCCAGTAATTTCATATCATATTAATGCAAACAAAATCGTATCTCACCTCTATATAATATTAGTATAGATAATCTATGTTTACCTAATTCTCCATAAATTCTAGATCGGTAAGATCGATTAAAAAGAAAGTTTATTTGTGTATCTAATAGTCGCTACACGCGTATCGATAAATCGTTGAGGTTAAACTGCACAAGTTTATCGATAGGTGAGTATGAAATATGGTTGTCGATTTAACTGCACTGTTTTATCGTTGCGTTTGGACGGCGATCGCTCATTTCGAAAGTTCTTCACGGTGCTAAGCTTGTTGTGATTTATCTGCACAGTTTTATCGCAACGATTTATCGATACGTTTGTAGCGGCTATTAGTGATCCATAGACAACTACCAAGCGTAATTCTGTTGCGGATAGTTTATAATATTAATGATAAAATGTTCCAAAATGCCCCATTGTTGCATTCATTACTTGACAATTTTACAACCTCATTAATTATGGTTTATTTGAGAAATGTCACCCTCCCCTGAAGCTATAATACTCATTAGAGTGCAAACAATAACTTTGAGAGAAAAAAATGCAATTTTGGGAAAAGTAACTAAATTGCATAATTACCATGATTTCAAATAAAATTCCTGTAAGCGAGTAATATGAGTATAATAACAAATTAAATGATCGATATAATATATCAATGATTTGAGATGTATGAAATCACAATGTGTTAAAATCAACTTTTCTATATTCTGAAGTTTTGTGGTTGTATGGTATTCGAATACAGTTATTTGCACAATATAGTGAGATTATTTTTAAATAGCTTGGCCGAGTTATTAAAAATATTAGCAGAACTATTATCACTAAAAGAAGAATATGAAAAAACAACCAATGGCGGGAGTATTTAGTATTAGACTTAGTTTATTTTTTGACAAAAAGTATATTGGTACTACCAACTAACTAAAAATAAAAACTTAAAAAAAATCTACTAAGATCAACTATTTCAGCAATATTTTATTTTAAAATGTCCACTTATACACGTTCTATTGTCATCCGAAAGACAAATGACTAGAACAAAGTCGTATCAAACATGGCCGACCTGTCAGCACTTGTCAAAATTCCCTGTCACCTGTCGCGACTGTCAACGGGTGATTAACCCGCGCGACATCGATTACTTTCTGTCATT